>JAPPVO010007084.1:0-21439 GCA_030407325.1 Camellia japonica
ACCACAAACTCATCCGGGTTAGACTGGAAGAACTCTCTCTTCAGAAATACAGGCCCTGCATCTGCAACATGAACCTGGGCTTGATTCTCAGCCCTGAGAAATGCCCACGAACTCCCTGAATGCCCCTGCTATCTCGTGGGCTAAGGCACCCATAGCCTGCTAACCCGCTGGTTCGGCCACATGGACCTGACCAATACCCTCCTGCTGCTCCGGAATCTCATCCGGTATGGGCATCTCCTGCCTACCACGCCTACCACGCCTACCTCGTCCTCGTCCTCGTCCTGACATCCTAATAAAGGTAACAAAGACGATTAATACGTTAGCACATTATAAATGTGCCGAAGCTATAACACTCGCGTCCTAATGCATTGGACAATAGTAATCACTCCACGTAAGCACATAATCACATAAGCACTACGAATTTCATTCCTGGATAATGATAGTCCCGAGGGGTTGCTAGAGTTCCGGTTGGAAACAGCATTGATCAAGTGCTTTCCAACAAGACTCATAGAAACTCAAGGATCCAATCAACATCCTAGAAATTAAATCCCATACCCAAATAGTCATATAAGCATGTTATCAAATAAACACATACTATCATCATAAGTCTCTAACAAGCGAGACAAACCCATTGTGATACTAATCACTTCCCACGTACCCAAAGTATTCAAACTCGGTACGCTCTGATACCAAGTTGTAACGCCCTTAAATTTAAACCCAAAATACATACAATATTAACATGCATCGACATGAGAAAATAAAATATTATTCCATTCATCAGAGTAATCTTATTAAAGGACATTACATGTAATAGCGAAAGAAAATGCCCTACGGGCTTACAGCTTTCCAAGCTAACACTTGGGCACAAAAGTGAGTACTAACTCCATTACAGATTAAGCCCTAGGCTTGAGTTTACATGTAATATCAAATTAAACAACTAACTAAAAGAGTCTTCAACTCCAATCCTTCCAAGCTAAGTCCTTGGAGGTAACATATCACCTAGACTTGAAAATAATGTTCCCATATAGGGTGAGCCACAGCCTAGCAGAGATATACTAAACCAAATATAAGAATTGACTAAAGTATTAGCATTCGATAGATGGTTAACACTAAAATCCATTGCATCACAATATAGTTTCATGACTATTAGGTCCATGACACGTTTCACTTTCCACTACTTATCCAATTTTTCCATTATACAAACATGGCTCAGAACCTGGCCAAACAATATAATGAGACCACGTCTCATATTAATATCACCTCCAGTATCAACAATTAAGATGAGACTACGGCTCACACTAAAACACTTCCATAAATCAATAAGTACACATATTTGCTGTACTAGTGGAGTCCATCCCCTTTCTCCTCCCAAACAGATTTGAGAGTCCATCCCCTATCTTCCCTCAAACCTTGGAGTACATCCCCTATCTCCTTCCAAACAATATGCATATACAATGTATTTGACACTTGTCATATACCATATTCAATCAATACACGGATTTGCTGTATTAATTCAACCGTCATATTCTATGACCTATTCAATGTGATTAGTTTCAGTTTTTCCTAATCAACATGCAATGTCTACAACAATCACAACTATCCTCCACCGATAGCTCAAAACAGTTATTTCTAAACAGAAATTAAATGCATCAACAGATATAATCTCATCATTTCCATAGGTGAGTGATTAAATTATCCAACCACACCCTTTAATAATTAATTTCCCAATTTCATGGATTTCAACTAAATCCCATATTTTTCCCAAATTACAAAGCAAATCCTAACTTTTCCCAAAATTACCCAACAACGCCAACATATCAAATTACCAAAACTTATGACAAAACGTATAGAATAGAGTAGGGTATCCCTACCTCGAAGTGAAGAACTCAAATGGAGAAGATGGCGAAAACCCAATGTGCTCCAAATCCAAGATTGTTCAGATTAAAATGAAGCCCTCGACCCACTCTATCTTTTTAACAAAGGACCTAGGGTAGATTCACACTCTAGCTAGATGAAACCTTAGAGAGAAGGCAAGTCTAGAGAGAGAGAGAGACGGTTTCTAGGGTTTTCAAAATAAAGAAGATGAAAAAGTGATGTTTTCCCCGCTGCTGTGTACCGATAAA
The DNA here is from genome assembly GCA_030407325.1 of Camellia japonica. Lineage (NCBI taxonomy): Eukaryota > Viridiplantae > Streptophyta > Magnoliopsida > Ericales > Theaceae > Camellia > Camellia japonica. The sequence continues at coordinate 2,124 of JAPPVO010007084.1, forward strand.
CAACAGGCTCACTCGAGTGGTCGCTCGAGCGACCAGACACAAAGAATACTCGCTCGAGCGTAGAAAGCCTCGCTCGAGCCAACAATATGATCCTTCAGGTCTACAACCCAGAAGCACGCTCGAGCGACAGAATGCTCGCTCGAGCGAAGAACTCGAAAATATACACCTCACTCGCTCGAGCGAAGAACATCTCGCTCGAGCCAAGAAATGCAACTCTTAGGTCTATACCCAGACGCAGTCGCACACTAGAGCGAAGAAACCTGGCTCGAGCGAAGGACCAAAAACAAGAGCTCGCTCGAGCGAAGGACCAAAATTCTGGGCAACAACCATTTGCTCCCAATCACCCCAAACTGAACCAAACCTGCCCAACACATCCTATAACTCAAAAACAAAGTATGGAAGGACGGAAACAAGATATAAATCATAACTAACATCCACAGAACCAACTTCGGATCACTATACAACAAGGGGTAAAACCCGGGATCGCTATAACATACTCTCTTCCTAAAACATCGACAAAGCAAGGTGACAGCATTAATAGTCTATGTGGATGATATGATAATTACTGGGGATGACATCGATGAGATCTCAAGGCTACAAGAACAATTGTCTACTGAATTTGAAATGAAGAACTTGGGAGGGCTTAAGTATTTTCTGGGAATAGAGGTGGCAAGGTCAAGAAAAGGCATATTTTCTCTCAAACGAAAATATGTACTAGACTTATTGACGGAAGTGGGATTACTAGAGTGTAAACCTGTGGATACGCCGATTGTGCAGAACCATAGGCTTGGAGAACATTCGGATCAAGTGCCTGCTGATAAGGTGAGATATCAAAGACTAGTGGGAAAGCTCATTTACTTATCTCACACTTGTCCAGACATTGCTTACGCCGTAGGTGTGGTAAGTCAATTTATGCATAATTCGAGTGAAGATCGTATGGGTGCCGTAGTTAGAATTCTCCGCTATCTAAAGTCATCACCAAGAAAAAGACTAATGTTCTCCAAGAACGCTCATCTGAATATTGAAGGATACATGGATGCAGACTGGGCTGGAAATATCTTGGATAGAAAGTCTACTTCAGGCTACTTCACATTTGTGGGAGGAAACTTGGTTACATGGAGGAGTAAAAAGCAGAAGGTAGTGGCATTGTCCAGCGCTGAAGCTGAGTTCCGAGGCATGGCAAAAGGATTATGTGAGCTTCTTTGGCTTAGAGGCTTGCTAACAGAGGTTGGTTTTCCTCCTGATTCTGCAATGAATTTATTCTGTGATAACAAAGCTGTCATCAACATATCTCACAACCCCATTCAACATGACCGGACTAAGCACATGGAGGTAGACCGACATTTCATTAAACAGAACCTGGAAGAGCAGATTATTCAGTTCCCTTTCGTTAAATCTGAAGATCAGCTGGTTGACATTCTTACCAAAGCAGTTTCTAGTAGAAACTTCAATGACTCACTTGACAAGTTAGGTGTTAAAGACATCTACACACCAACTTGAGGGGGAGTGTTGGAGTGAGTCTAGCACACTCTTGCTTTACACCTCATGCCAACATATCACTCTTGCTTTACAACCCATGCCAACATATCACTTTTCCTTTACAACTCATACCAACAGATTGTAGCCTTTAATATTGTATAGACTAAGATTAGCTTCTTAAAATAGTTTTCTGGTATCTCTATCTATTGTACTCTATTTCATCAAATTTATATAGAGAAAAGAATTATGTTTGATAGTGGGAGTGGGTTAATGTATCGTGGTTGATTGGATGGGCATAGATGAGCCTGGTACTAGCAGGTTTGTTCATGGATTTCTGCAATTGGGAAGCTCTGCTGCTGTGGCTGTGTTTTTGTTTTTGGGTTGGTCTGCTTAGTTGATGTGTTGAATATTTTTTCCATGATGTCGTTTTGCAGCTTGGAGTTTTTATTGATGTAATCTTTGCAAATTGCATTAATAAATTTTTCTTTGTTGCTGATCAGAAAAATAAAACAATAAAAATCCCTTGATTTCAAATTTACATCCACAATTAGTCTCAAGTCACTTCCCTCTAGAACAACAAATATCATATCAATCATTAATTGTTTTTTAAGAATTTTGCAAATGACCTCGAGTACTAAAAAAATAATAATAATATCTCAAGTGTTGTGCAAAACTCTCCTGTTTTGTCCAAATGATTTGCAATCATTCAAAATGATTCTTGGACTTGTTAGTATCTATTTTTTTGGGGCCTAAAATTCTTAGGTTGATTTTATTTATTTATTTGTACTTTCATTTCAAATTAATGGTATATTTTGGGGTAAATTAATATCGTTTCTTGTAATTAAAAAAAGAGAACGAAAAAGAAGAAATCATTTCTCAAAAAACTTACTTAGTATATTATTGTAATAATGTATTGCATTCGATTGTGGGTCGAATAATGAAGGTGGAGATGAGCCCACTTTGGCAGCAAAAGAAGTTAAGGGAATTCTGCGAGAAAAAGGGTATTCATTTTACAGGGGCTAGAGGAACATTGTGGGGAACCAACCAAGTCATGGATTGTGAGATACTAAAAGAGATTGCTGAGGCTAAAGGGAGACTGTTGCTCAGGTAACATTTTATTCACATCAAAGTTATATATATATATATATATATATACATGTGTGTAATTCATATCATATTGAAGATCCCACCATATGATTGGTGGAGCAATCCTGTAACACTTTGCTTGATCAGAGAGTGCTATGTGGCTCCTTCCATCTATGCAGGTTCTCTAGAGCCATTTTCCTAAAATAAAGGTAAACGATTATAGTTATCGGATTCACTGTAAATCCCTCCATGTACACCCTTATCCTGTATTGTTTAGCTGATCGACTATGCCTACTTCGACCAAGTTTTGCTTGAATTGCCATACTGTGCTGCCTATTTATACATAAAAAAAATAAGCACTTAAAAATTGCATAATCCAAAAGTCTAGAACAACGTTACTGTCACGCCCCAATCCCGCCCCTAAAAGATTTGGGCATGACCTATTCGAAGGCAGACACTTAACCTGTTATGTATATCATATGGGGCCTGAACGGAAGCATTAAATATTAAAATTTGACAATAGAAACAAACTCCATTGAGCTACCACTATCATGCCAGGATCATAAACTCTTAAGAGACAAATAAAATTTAAAACATACACCTGAACATTGGTTATATACAAACATATATACAGACCCAGCCCGGTAATTGGGCATATATCAAAAACATTAGAGAATGAAGTGTTGCACACATGTCAACTTTAAGCCAACAACTAGGGCGTAAAACCAAAGTTCGTCAAAACTTCATGAAAATAAGAGCAGCTTCTCTTAGGCTTGGACATGGAAAGGTTGACCCAAGAGGACAATCGTCATGGCTTAGGACTGACCACTTGGTTGGTTACCTACAGAAACAGACATAATAGAGAGTGAGCCGGGCTCAGTGAATAGTAATACATAAATAAAATGATGCTTAACGTGAAACATAATACATGTCAATGCAATAGTCTGATTCTGTGCTAAGTACATAACGGCCTTAGGCCCAATCTTGCAACACAAACTTGATGGCTATAAGCCCTTGAAACTTGTTTGACCTTGTAGCATATTCAAACTTGTAACATGCACTTGAAACATACCTGAGCATACTTGAACTTCATTCATTAATTCAAACGGAACATATTATAGCTAGAGCGTTTCTCGATGTATCATGTCATTATCGTACACTTAACAATGAGAGACTAATTCACATTCTCATGAGGGTCACATAATAATGTTAAACTTTGCACAGCAACATAACAAAATAACTTCAAATTCATATGGATACATATAGCTACTCTTATATTTACTCAGAATCTATTCTTTAAGAATGAACAGAAATTCTTTTGGGTAAACGACTTAATTCACGTACTCTGTTAATCAATAGTATACACCATTGTTTACTCGTTCTTATATGTTAACATAGTTGCCTTGCCTTGTAATTAACAGAGTCCTATTGGTAACCGTTACAGCATTCCCATGAGTTGACAAAATAAGCACATTTTCATTAGATTACAGATGACTTTATCGGTTTCACATAGCCTTTAGGTTTCATAGATTCACAACTTATTACATCGGCCTTCGGCCCTTTGGATTCACAAGTTCACAATTTTGGCCCTTGGCCTCATAGCTTCATAATTTCACAAATGGCCCTTGGCCATATAGATTCATAGCTCACAAATGGCTCCTGGCCACATAAGTTCATAGTTCACAAATGGCTCCTAGCCACATAAGTTCATAGTTCACAAATGGCTCCTAGCCACATAAATTCATAGTTCACAAATGGCTCCTAGCCACATAAGTTCATAGTTCACAAATGGCTCCTAGCCACATAAATTCATAGTTCACAAATGGCTCCTAGCCACATAAGTTCATAGTTCACAAATGGCTCCTAGCCACATAAATTCATAGTTCACAAATGGCTCCTAGCCACATAAATTCATAGTTCACAAATGGCTCCTAGCCACATCATTTCATATTTCACAAGTTGGTGATCCATACTTCACAAATTCGAGATGCAGATTTCACAAATCCTTTTTGATGTTTCCATAATTTCACAATGTTCTTCATATAGCTTATACCATAATTTCACAATGTTCTTCATATAGCCTACACCTTTGATGTTTCCATAATTTCACAATATTTCTTACATAGCATACATAACATATATGTCAACATAATTCTTACGACGAAGATCATAACGTCATTAACAATAATCATTAACGGTTAAAGATATATCGAAGTGCTACTACTCACAGTGTTCAGGTGCTTGGTCCGCCCCTGTAGCTGACCCTACACAATTCATGTAATTCAAACATAATTCATCATAGTCTATTAAATTCAATAGTAGTCAACACAACATAGTCCAACAAAGTCAACACCATTTAGTTCATTAACACCATTTACAATACAACATAATGCAAAATAAACCTTGAATCTCATTTCAACATTCCACAAACAGAATTCATATCATCCATATCAGTCATAGATTATTTTCCCAATTTCCTCTTCACATTACAGCATGAATTACAATGTTTATACCATAGTTCATTCGCAAATTTAAAACATAATTTTCAAGTATCACCAAATTCCAATTAAACTTGCACAATGTAATTCAACCTACTAATTTCATGATTCTACTTCCAATTTGGGCTAAATCATCAATTAACATCGTTACCCAACCTAGGGTTTCAAGAAAATATTGAAATTCAAGAAAAATTCAAACTTATTAACCCATCCCTTTTCATTCCAATTTTTCCATTGATTATACACCTAGGATACATGGTCCATCATTTTAACCCATCAATTTAACTCTCAAGATTCCTTACCTCAAGAATTAAGCAAGCCTTGGTGAGATTCCCCCTTAATTTCGGAATTCCAATCGGTTGCAAATGTTGATCTTCATGCCTTCTTCATTCCTTGGTGGAAAATCTTGATCAAAACTTAGAGAAATGGTGAGGATTTGGCATCAAAACCCTAGGGTTTTCGGACCTAGGGAGAGAGGAGAGAAGAAGGGAAAAGGAAAATGTGAGAAATGATCCAAAAAATCTCATTTTAAGCTGCTGTCCCGTAATTCCCGCTCGAGCGGAGGAATTCCCGCTCGAGCGTACCTGTTTTCAGCACAGATCTCGAAACTTTGAACAGGTATAACTCTCCCATCCGGACTCCATTTTAGGTCGTTCTTGTGTCCAAATTGAAGCCCCAGAAATAAGCTTTCCAATGGTTCTAACCTCACATCCAAATTCAAAGTGTGAAAAAAGAAAAGGGAAAAAGAGTGGCGGCTGATCGTAGATGAATCATTCAAATTAAAGCTTTTGGTTCCTTCCTACTTTACCTTCATTGTACCACCTCAACCCATACTCCAAAATAACATAAGAAGGTTCTAAGTACACTAATAAAATGTCAAGGACAATCTTACTTTCCACGCTCGAGCGCCACCTCACCCGCTCGAGCGCTCACAGACTAATAAAGCAGTCCGCTCGAGCGTCAACTTCTCCGCTCGAGCGGGGATTCACAACTTACAGAATCTCAGGCCGTCTGCGAAATTGCTGGGAACCCCAAAGTCCGCTCGAGCGTTAACTCTTCCGCTCGAGCGGAGGCAAAAGTTCTGGGTCGTCACAGTTACAATGGCCAACAGAAAACATATATGGCCACAATCACAATCCTGTTCCTATTGCCATATTCTTATCCTTCTAATTGCCTAATATCTTTATTTGAATTGTAAGTACAATTTAATAATTGTTTGTTGAAAATAATCACAATTCTACTACATAATATAAACCTCAATATTGTATATCCGAAGGGGTGTCCGCGGTTCGGTTTGGGACGGTTTGCGGTCCGGTTTGGACCCACCCGCATCTTTGCGGTTTGGAGAAAAGTCAACCCGCAACCGCCCGCAATGCGGTTTGCAGTTTGCGGTTTGTGCGGATAGGGTTCGCGGATGTGCGAGCGGTTGCGGGCGGTTTGCGGATTGAACTTTTTTTTCAAAAATTTATTTTTAAACCTTTTTTTTCTCCCATTTTGTGTCAATCTTTATTTTCTAAAATGCTCCAACATTAATAATTAATAAATTAAAACTTATAAAAAACTTCTAAAATAAAAAGCACAGATTTATATTTATGTATCCAAAAAACACCAGCAACAAAATGAAAATCAGATAGAATTATCAAGAGAAAACAAAACAAAAACTATACTAATTAAGAGAAATTAATAAAATATATTACCTGCAAATAAGTTGATTTGGCTGGCCTTCAATTCTGTTCCCAACAAAATGATACAGTAAGTAAGTAACCATAACATAGGTGCTTATACATATACAAACATAAATGTAAGTAATTATACTAAATGAATTGAAGCCTAAGGCTGTCTTTGAAGCATGGATTGCCTAAATTAAATGGTACCTTTTAACAGTGAGAGGACTAAGGACTGTGAGTAAAATAGGAGATCCATGATACATTGAACCTATAGAACCAAAAACAAATAGTATCAAATTAAGCTTAATATGTAAATAAATCAGTAATCAGCATTATTAATCATGATAGTGAAAAAACCTGCATAGGGAGACATCGAGGACTGTTTCAACCAGTAACCTTCAGCCACTGCAAAATCGAAATATGCAAATGTAGTAAATACACAATTATTCATACAATTATATATATATATTATATATTGAGAGAGAGAGAGAGAGAGAGAGAGAGAGAGTACGGTGGTGGAGGGAGGTGAGAGGAGTGGAGACTTCGGGACGAGAGGACAAGTAGAGGTTTTGGGGGAAGTAGGTGTGGATGTGTCTGAAGAGAATTGAAGCGAATGGCCAGCTCCAAAACCATGGCTTCTTCTTCTTCTGCCAATTCTGATGAGTTTTCTCCATTGATGCTTCCTCCATTTTCAGCAGATCGGGGAGAGTAAGAGAGAGAGAGAAATAGAGAGAGAGAGGCTTACTTGTGAGAGAGTCGATCGGTGTAGATGCAAAACCAGAGAGTGAGAGACTGTGAGGGAGGGAGACAGATCAGAGACACAAAGATCTGATATGTTGGAAAAAAAAAATCAAAGATCGGGGAGAGAGAGACATAGACAGAGACTGAGATTCAGAGAGGAGCTTACCTGTGAGGTGTGCGATGAGGTCGATCGATTGATCGGTCGATTAGTCCATCTTGCGATGAGAGAGAGAGTTGATCAGTAGGTGTAGGCAGTGGAGGAGATGAAAATCGCGAAAGTGAGAGTGAACGTGAGAATGAGAGACAGAATGAGATAGATAGAGTGAGAGATAGATAAGATTGATTAGGGTTTTCTTTTTTGAACGGTCAGATTTGAAGGAAAAAAAAAAGGGGGTTTTTTTGAACGATTAGATTTGACCCAAAAAAAAAAAACGAAAAAACAAAAGAGAGTTTTATGCGGACAGGTTGGGCGGGTGCGGGTTAAACCCGCAACCCGCCCGCAATCCGAAAATTAGATAAAAATCCAAACCGCAACCTACCCTAATGTGTTTGCAAAACCACCCATACGTGCGCGGTTCGGATCGGGTAGGGCGGTTTGGGCGGTTCGGATAACCCTACGCCCAGCCCTAGTCATGCCAATTAAAATCTGCATCATAATCTCAACAAACAACTAAAAATCTTATGATCTCATAATCAATAATGAAAATAATCATTGTTACTAAGAACATTTATCCTTGGGCTTTGATTCCACACATAGGAAATAATATAGGAATCGTATCTACTCAATAACAATAAATTATTTTATTTATCAAAAAAAAAATAACAATAATTTATTGAAACAACATAATAATTTAATTAATAGTGGCATACTCATGTTTATGACCATTGACAAATATTTGCAAACAAAATGAGATGGCATGGTACCACACCCAATCTTTGAGACTGATAGGATTTAACAACCATATAACCAATATCTATAGGTGACTGGGCAACGATTGGTAACATGAATTCCATTCCAATTATGACTCCACATGGCACAAGTCACACATCAGAATCTTACAACTATTACCCATAATAGCCGATCTAAAGGTTAAATCATAATCATTGTGCTAATAGTAAACCAGTAGATAGTAAGTACCAATTTTACTAAGGTCACCATCATTAATTCAAGTTTATGTAAACAAAACAAAATATGAGTTATAGAATCCAAAATTAAAACAATATATACCTAATTCTTTTGTCGAGTGTAATCTATAACTATAATCTTTACATTATCTTAATGTTGCTACATGAAAAGGTTTGCTTGAGGTGGGTTTATGAGCAAGGAGTGAGCGTACTTGTGAAGAGCTTTAACAAAGAGCGGATGAAAGAAAATCTTGACATATTTGATTGGACAATAAGCCCTGAAGAGTCTAAGAAGATTGATCAAATTCCCCAACAAAAAGGGTGTCCTGGACTCGAGTTCACATTTGACCAAGGCCCATATAAATTTGTTGAGGAGCTTTGGGATGAAAAGATCAAATGTTATATTAAGCAGTTCCATCTGGTAATGAATAAGTTGGAGAGGGTGTTATGACTTTTTAAGGTTATAATTTGAAGGAAAAAATTGTTGCTTTTGGTTTATTGTGAAAGGACATTCTCAATACAAGAGATTTATGTCACTGCATATATGGTGATTGTTAGATGTATGTTGACTTACTTCTATGTAAAAAGACTTTTATATTTTGTTTGTTTGTATTTTGATTTTCCACTTAATTTTGTTCATTTTTCATTCATCAATTCTGCTTCCAGTGTATTGTGCCTTTTATTTATTTACTTTTTCCCCTAATGAAATGAAGTGTTTATGAACCTATGGCATTGTACCAGAGTGTTATGCTTTCTTACTCCCATAGTGGAGGTTGCGAGTTCAAACCTATGTGGGGCACTTGGGTGATCATCTTCCCATTCCCCGTAGATCTAGGCTAGAGTACGTCTTAACAAGTGACGAAGAAAATGATAATTTTATGAGAAAAACAAAAAAAAATGAGGGATATATCAAAATAAATAATGCTTAAATCAATAAAAAGTTGACATGTTTGTCCACGTCATTAAGAGGAAATTTAGGAGTGATGTCTTAAGTGTTTCCCATCTCAATACAATTTAAATTGTATGTAACCAAAGAATTATTTGAAAGTTTGCAAGGTTAGGCAGATCAACATATGCGTTAGTAAAACTGAACATGAAGGACTTATGTATTGTTAACGAGGGATAAGCAAGACTCAACATGGGAATTTTTGTCACGCCTTGAATTCAAAGACCTAGAACTGTAAATTGCAACTAAATTATGTTTTATGATAAAGAATATTAATTTGTGGAGTTAATTGAACATATAAGGGTAACAAAATCACTCAGAAGTCAAAATTATTGACCGAAGCATATGGAGCTCACTAGCCAGCCACGTGCAATCGCACATGCCCACACTATTACAAAAAAGAAAATGCTATGGTTTTAAATTTTTTACCAAATAAATGACCAAATGTCTTAGAAAATTATAGAATATTTTCGAAATATCACATGTCCGTACTTTTTAACCAATCATCATTCAATATATCTCTTCATGTTCCCCAATCATTCAATATAATACCTTACATACTCACATTTTTCACCAATCATAATACTACGGAATACCACGTGTCTATACTCCGAAATTACTAAATAATTACTCAAATTTTGCGAATCCCAGGCTCACGTGAAACATTTAGTAATTTATTTAGTAAAAAATTTGGTATCGCTAAAATTACCCTTATAAAAATTGGAGAACTATGATCTTTCATAAACAATCTTAGTTTTTTCCTTCTCATGAAGCGTGATTTTTTTGGATGTGATTGTTTATTTATGGTCATAATCAATCACATTTTTTAACTGTAGTTATTTTTACAAACCTGAGATCAATAATATAATAAGGAGCTCACTTTTTGAAAAAATCATGATCTTTTATGGTATTATTAATATTAGTTTTATATAATTAAAAAAAACCTATGATCTTTATGGACTGATAATCACGGTAAAAAAAACTATGATATTTTATGCTCCTTTTAAAATAAAAAAATAAAATAAAAAAATAGTTTCTTTAACCAAACAGAATAAAAAAAACCCACAATACATATTATCCTTTCTCCTATACTAAATATATTATATCTCATACACTAAATGTATTCATAAAAATTATGAAATTTACAAAATCACATAAGTTTTTATGAACTTACATAAATTATTTCATAAAATATATAACTCAAACCACAAAATTATGTGCATGGCAGACACAGGGTGGCAGGCGGGGGCGACCGCCTCGCAAACTTTTAAAAAATTAAATTTTTATCATGCAATTTAAAATATTTGTAAAGGAAGTTTGCATTTTGATCCCTTCAAAATATATATAATTTTACTTCAATCCTTCCAAAATCTAAATAATTTTATTTTTGCCATATTAAATTTTGAAAATTTTCATGCAATTTTTAGTAATTATAAAATAAATTAATATTTTAGTCACCCTAAACCTATAGCGATCCCGAGTTTTACCCCTTGTTGTACAGTGATCCGGACTTGGTTCCGTGGACATTAGCAGTTGTGTCTATCTTGTTGTCATCCTTTAATTCCATTTGTTTGAGTTTTAGGATGTGTTGGGCTCATTTCGAGCAAGTGGGTTGAGCCTTGGTCCAAAACCTTGTCGCTGTGTTTTTGGTCGTTCCGCTCCAGCGGGTCTTGGAGCGCTCGAGCGGAGATTGCACACTCCCAGTATTTTGGTGCCCTACAAAACCTCTGCAGGTTGGTTTTCTACGCTCGAGCGGATTTCTTGTGCTCGAGCGGGTCGCGCTCGAGCGGTCTTGTTGGCGCTCGAGCAGGTAGTACATTGTCAGTGTAGGTTCTGGGAGGGAGAAATCTACGCTCGAGCGGACTGGTTTTCGCGCTCGAGCAGATGTACTTTATTCTTGTGTCTTGGCGCTCGAGCGGGACTTCTTGCGCTCGAGCAGACCTAGTTATTTGTTCTTTACGCTCGAGCGTTGTGTTTTCCGCTCGAGCGGGAATGTCGTATAACAGAGGGCATGTAGGCTTTTTCAAATCACTTTTTGCATTCACTCTCTCTCTCTTACTTTCCAAAAAGATATTTTGAGAGCCTCGCTCTCTAGAAACTCCCTTCTCTCTAGGGTTTGATCTAGTTAGAGTGCTTCCTTTCCCTTCGGCCTTTGTAAAAGTTGTGTTGATCGTCAAGGGCATCGTTTTGATCCGAAAAGTTTGGAGTTTGGAGCACTTTGGTTTTGGTCTCTTCTCCATTCGAGCTCTAACTTCGAGGTAGGGATATCCTACTCCTCTTTATGAGCTTTGTCTTTGAATTCTAGCATTTTGATATGTTGGGGATTGTTGTGTAATTTTGAGAAGGTTTGGGGGTCTTTATGTAATTTTCATAAAAGAGGGGTTTTGTCTAAATTGAACCCATGTATATTTGTAGCATTGAAAATGGAAATTTCATGAGATTGGTGGGAATGGGACCTTAGGGTCAGTGTTGAGAATTATGGGAAATTGCCCTAATTGGTTTAATAAATTAATTTGTATAATTAATTTGAGAAATGAGGAATTGAATTGGAAATGTTGAAATTGGAAATGTATGGGATTAAAGGGTGTAGTTGGACCATTTATCGCTCACCTAGTTGAAATGTTGATATATATATCCATTTGTGCATTTATTTTCTGTTTAGAAATAACTGCTTTGGGCTATCGGTGGAGGATAGTCTTGATTGTTGTAGGCAATGCATGATGATTAGGCAAACGAAAACTAATCAATGGAATGTGTCATTGAGTATGACAGTTGAACGAATACATTAACTTTATGTATTGATTGATGATGTATATGATAATTGTTTATATGCATTGTGTTGTGTTGGAGGAGATAGGGGATGTACTCCACGGTTTACAGGAAGATAGGGGATGGACCTCTAAACCGGATGTTGTTTGGGAGGAGATAGGGGATGGACTCCGTAGATACAGCTCATATGCTTATCTATTGATGTGTCGATACAGCTAATATGCTTATCTTTGGAAGTGTGATATAGCTCTTATGCTTATCTGTGGAAATGTTGATACAGCTAATATGCTTATCTGTTGATGTGTTGATATAGCTTATATGCTTATCTATTGTGAAATGGGAAAATGTCTAATATGAGTTACTGTCTCATATAAGTTGCTTGGCCAGGTTCTGAGCCATGGTTGAGAATTGATAAATGAATAAGAAATGGAAAATGAAAAGTAATATGGACTTGTATGTCATAAAATTGTAATGTGATATAAGTGGATGTGTCAGTGTTGGCCATCTATCAACTGCTATTCTTTTAGTCATTGTTCATAGCTGGTTTAGAGTATTTCTACTGGGCTGTGGCTCACCCTATATGGGAACATCATTTTCAGGTACAGGTAGCATGCCACCTCCAAGGACATAGCTTGGGAGGCTAGAGGCTGTCAGACTTTTTGGATGTTTTGTTTCTTTTGATGTATTACATGTAAACTCAAGCCTAGGGCTTAATGTGTATATGAGTTAGTACTCATTTCTTGTAACCAAGTGTTGGCTTGGAAAGTTGTAAGCCCATGGGGCATTTACTTTTGTTGTCAACATGTAATACTTTTTGTAAGGAATTACTCTGATGAATAGAAGGATGTTGATCTTTTATATATCAATGCATGTCAATATTGATGGGTTTAATGTATTATTTTGAGGGCGTTACAAAACCTTTGAAAAATCTCATTACTTTCATGTCATTTTGAGTTTTTATAAAATAAATTAATATTTTAATTTCTAAAATCTAAACCAAACCAAACCAAACCAAGACTTAAGTCCCATCAAATGGGGTTGGCTACATGAATCCTTCTTCTCCATGTGGCCCTATCAAAGGTCATTTCATTAGTCAAATTAAGTAGATCCATATTTCTATTTACAATGCTAGTCAACGTTAATCTAAGCTCACCACGTTCCCTAACACTTCCATCTACCGTTACAGTATCGCATCTCTTCACTACTGCCTCTGTTGGTCTCCGTTGAATATGACCAAACCATCTCAATCGATTCTCTCTCAACTTATCTTCTATTGGTGCTACTCCTACCTATTCCCGAATACATTCATTCCTAATTCTGTCTTGTCTAATCTTACCACACATCCACTCTAGCATCCTCATTTCAGCCACACTTATCTTATCTATATGTTGTTTCTTGGTTGCCTAACACTCCATCCCATACAACATAACTGGTCTAATACTCATTCTATAGAACTTACCTTTTAGTCTAGTGGGTATTCATTTATCGCACAGTACTCCAGACGCACTTCTCCACTTACACCATCCCGCCTTAATCTTATGGACTACATCTGCATCAATCTCCCCTGTTGTTGTGATAATCCCTAAATAACAAAAATGTTCACTCTTAGGCAGTTCTTGGTTCTCAATCTTCACTTCTCCTCTGCTTTTATTGTTATTGTTACTAAATTTACATTCCATGTACTTCGTCTTAGTTCTACTTATCCGGAATCTTTTAGATTCAAGAGCTTTTCTCCAAATCTCTAACTTTGTGTTAACTCCTTTTCTAGTCTCATCCACTAGCACAATATCGTCTACACCATGACACGCCATCTTGAATATTTCTTGTAAATTCATCCATAATTAAAGCAAAAAGATAAGGACTTAAGCATACACCTTTGTACAATTTCTATGTCCGCCACTACACGTAAGAGTTTTCCTAATACTTATTATTTATTGGAGTTGGAGTTATTGCCATGCGGCTTGCACAATAATGACTGTTGTACAGCTCTTGGAAATTATTTCAAATTTTATTTTCATCATCGAAACCGTTAAATTGTAAAAAAAAAATATATCTAGTAGAGCAAACCTGTAAAAAATCAAGTTAATCGGATATTGATAAACCCTTCATCAACTCACATTTGTATTCAATTTAATACTTATATATTTATTTTTTATATACACAGATTCGAGTTGATGAAGGGTTTATAAATATCTGATCAACTTGATTTTTTACAAGTATGTTCTACTTGACGTTCTTTAAAAATTGAACGGTTCGGATGATGAAAATAAAGTCCGAAATAATTCTCAAAAACTGCACAACTTCTTATATATTCTCCTCAGACAATATCAAATTCAAATAATCAGCCTAAGATCTCATGCCAAGGAACAACACCACCATCAAATTCAATAAAACTTCCTAGTGCCAACCATAGCTATCCATTGAACCAAAAAGATTGACCTCTATCTATCAAAAGGTTTCAAATGGGGCACGTGGTCCCAAAAAAAAACAAAAAGAAAAACGGTGGAAATAGAAACCTAAAATAGGGGCACCATACATGGCCCTTGGCCATTTTGCTTTGGTTTGAATTGTGAAAAAAAACCAACACCCATACCTCTAGTCTTTATGAATCCTCTTTACTGTTTAGTTTCTTTAGTTTTATCATTTTCTTTTTTTGGTGAAATTTAGTTTTAACATTTTCAAAAAGGGCCTTACAGTGTTGTTGTGTAGTGTGTGGTATCTAATAAATTAATTAAAAACTTAGTACCAGAAAATTAAATATGTAAATAAATGGAAAGGAAACTATGACACCTGACCTGACTGCTCTGATAAAAAAGTGTGTGTGTGTGTGTGTGTGTGTGTGTGTGTGTGTGTGTGTGAGTGAGAGAGAGAGAAAGAGAGAGAGAGCAAATGTGTTTGTTTGTGTCTTGTATTGTTTTTTGGAACCATTATAAGGAACAGATCAACACAAGATTTACAAAATTTAACCATTCAGTGATAAATTCATGTCTTGTGTCTTGTATTTTTTTTGGGAACCATTCAGTGATAAATTTAACCACTGTCTGCTTGTTAAAAATTACAAAATCTCATCATCATCGTCACAAATCAACACAAGATTCAAAGACATATTTAGTGATAAATTTATCATTTACTGTTTGTTAAAAAATTACAAAAAAAAAAATCTCGTCATCATTGTCACAAATCAACACAAGATTCAAAGACATATTAATGTCAAATTTATCACTAATAGACATATTCACTGATAAATTTCTCACTGATTGTTTGTTAAAAAATTATAAAAAGAAAATTTCATCATCATCGTCACAAATCAACACAAAGATTCAAAGACATATTTAGTGATAAGTTTATCACCGATAGACACATTTACATAAATTTCTCACTGACTGTTTGTTAAAAAATTATTAAAAAAAAATTCTTGTCATCATCGTCACAAATCAACACAAAGATTTGAAGACATATTCAATGATAAATTTATCATTGATAGACACATTCATTGATAAATTTCTCACTGACTGATTGTTAAAAAATTACAAAAAGAAAATCTCATCATCATCATAACAAATCAACACAAGATTGAAAGACATATATCAGTGATAAATTTATCACTGATATATTAAACCCTTGTTTGCAACAGATTTTGAGAGAAATAAAGAGGGAGGGAGAGAGGGGGAGGGAGGGGGAGGGACAGAGGCGAGATTTGGAAAATCAATGTTGCTTGTAGTCATTTGAAGTTGATTTCACAGTAGAAACAACTAGATCAATGTAGATATAGAATGGAGTATTCGGTGATGGCATAGTGTAAATCGGCGATGGCGAAGGTGGTTGGTAAACAGTGGCGGTGAATCAGAGCTAGTGAAGTATAGATCGGCGACGGTGGATATAGTTGGTAAACGATGGTGGTGGTAGTGGCCAGCAAAGGTGGTGGTGGTTAGTGACGACGGTGGTGGTGGTGGTGGTGGGTGGATGGCCATGGTCATGGCAACGGTGGTGGTATTTTCTAGAAAGAGAGAGAGAAAGAGATATGGACTGAAAATCCAAACCCAAACTAACATCACTGTACTGTATTTTGATGGTAAAAAACAAACAGAAAACGTGGCAAAAATAGGGGAAACAAAACAGGGGTAAAACGGTACAAAGAATAGAGCTCCCGGACTTATTGGTGCATAATACTAAACCATGATATCATAGGTGACAATTTTAGTGAGATCACCTTCATTGATTTGAGTTTTATTAAACAAAACAAAATATGAGTTAGAAATATGTTTCAATTAATAATTTAGTAATTTTATTATTGTATAGGCGAGCAATTATGAATTTTATTTTTTTAGTTAATTTTGTTAAATAAAAAAATACTAATAAGGTGGTATTTGTAATTTTTCAAACCAGATGAAGCAATCTGTACTTTAAGCAAACTTCAAGATGTGTATTTGTAATTTACCCATAAAATTTAAGATTTAGGGTAGGAGGTCAAAGAAATGGGAGGTCTAAAGAAATTAGGTAAATACTAATAGCAGCCCTATATTAAAATTTAAGATTTAAAATTAGGTATGTGCTAATAGTAACCTTCTAATAAAAATTGTCATGATATATATTTTAACTTCTTTTTTTTTTTTTTTTAGATGGGTAATACCTATTTTAACTTTAATAATCCAAACCCAAAATAACAATCCATATCCATTGTGAGAGCATCCTCAGCAAATTTCCTAAAAATTTACTCTAAAATATTATTGAAAAATTCATTTCCTATTTTAAGAATCACTTTTTCATATACTTTTTCCAACGAATTCTCTATTCTTTCTTTATTCTATAAAAATATTATTTTATATTTATATTTTTGGGATAGAGGTGCTCGAGATCAATAATGATTGTTGAATAAAGAGTAATTTTTTATTTTTTAGGGGTGAACAGTAGCTCCCTACATTTAAGGAGCAATTGTAGCTCAACTTATAATAGGGGCTGGTTTAAGGGAATTGATGAGATTGGTTTTATGAGAAAAAATTCCCTGAAATAGCTAAAAAATTGTGATAAATTATAAATACACCCTTTGAGATTTGTTTAAAATATGAATTGCTCTCTGTAGTTTGGAAAATCACAAATACCTCCCTATTTGAATTTTTTATTTAACATAATTAATTGAAAAAGTGAAATTTATAACTATTCACATCTACAATAATAAATTATCTGGATTATTAATTGAAATAAAATGTTAACATTATTAAAAACAGTTAATTAACTTGATAATTTATTAATAAAATGACCTATTTATTATGAAATTAGAAATCTTAAGAGATATAATTTAATTTTTAAAATCACAAAGAGCAATTTATAATTTAAGTAAATTTCAGGAGTGAGTTTGTAATTTATCAAACTAAAAAATTAAGACAAGGGATCCAATGGGATGCTCTAAACCCCAAAACAGATCAGTCTGAGAGAGAGAGAGGAAGAGAGGGAGGAACAGAGATATGGAGGTGGGTGAGGGTAGGGAGGGGTGGGTCACTGCCACTGGTGGAGAAAGTGTGGAGGAGTGGGGATGCCGAGGAAGGGTGGTCCAGAAGCACATCTTAATCCGTAATAGTCTTACGCGATACGATTTCCTTTGATTTTTATCTTTAGTCTTCAAATCTGGTAGTAGAGCAACGAATGAGGTTCTGGGTTGTGCAATTATGGTCATCACCACTGTTGGTGCTAGAGGTATCAGTGAACCCAGTATCACTCTCCTAGTGGGTTGCTCAACTTGCTTTACTGAATAATGATTCACAACTTCCTCTGTTTCCTCAACATCAGTTGTTTACCGATAGTGTGTCGATCACTTATCTTTGTGCATGCCTACCAATTGTTTGTTGATATGTCCAAGTGTGGTGGGCCAAATAAGATTGCTTTTCTTCTGCATTTAAGATTAGTGTCACAAGCTGAAGAAGTCCTATTTTCAATTCGGTACCTTTATTTATTTGGTTTGTAGTTATTACATGCCCCCAAATTGTTCAAATGCCTTTATTTGGTTTTTCGTTATTACTTGCCCTCAAATTGTTTGAATGCTTTTTATTTGGTTATAGTTTCAATTTTTTTGGTGGTAATGCTTGATTTTGTGAGGTTTTTCAGATGGGTGGGTTTGTGGGTATGTGTAACACCCTCAAAATAATACATAAAACCCATCACTAAAGACATGAATTGATACAAGAGAAATCAACTATTTCTATTCATCAGAGTAGTTCTTACAAAAGTATTACATGTTAACAACAAAAGCAAATGCCCTACGGGCTTACAGCTTTCCAAGTTAACACTTGGTTACACACAAAAAGAGTACTAACTCTATACAAAAGAAGCCCTTGGCTTGATGTACATGTAATACAAACAAAAGAAACAAAAGGAGTCTTCAACTCTCATCCTCATCATCCAAGCTATGTCCTTGGAGGTGGCATGCTACCAGTACCTGAAAATGATGTCCCGTATAGGGTGAGCCAACGCTCAGTAGAGATATGCTAAACACAGTATGAGCAATGACTAAGACATTAGCAATTGATAAATGTTCAATTCCCATAAATCAATTCATAACCCATTTCTTATCAACTTCACAATACATGTCAACGGCTCAGAACCTGGCCAACCACTTATATGAGACAGTGACTCATATTAAACGTTTTCCATTTACAATAGATAAACATAAAAGTTGTATCAACATCTCAACAGATAAGCATACAAGCTGTATCCACTTTTCAACAGATAAGCGTATTAGCTATATCAACACTTCCAACGATAAACATATGAGTTGTATCAATACTTCCTTAGATAAGCATGTTAGCTATATCAACACATCAACTGACAAGCATATAAGCTGTATCAGTGGAGTCCATCCCCTATCTCCTCCCCATCAACAACCGGTTTAGAGGTCCATCCCCTATCTTCCCCTAAACCGTGGAGTACATCCCCTATCTCTTCCCACACAACACAACATATATATATACACAAAGGTCATATACATACTCAATCAACACATAACGTTAATGC
>JAPPVO010007086.1:0-11820 GCA_030407325.1 Camellia japonica
TATTTTCATTCTGTCTAACCGGACGGAGGTAGAATCCTTCGGATCTTCCATCCGTGTTCTCACCATGTTCTACATAACAATCAATTACAATATACACAAGAGTATACAAATAGCCATAGGTAATAATCATTGTGAAATGCTTGTTCGCAGGTATTACATATTCGAATCACTTTGCTATCAGTTATTTCAGATGCACCAAGAACGTCATGCACGATGTCTAAGCTTTTTCTAGACATCCTAAGGCTCAATGGACTCGTGTGTGAGATAGCAACTTGTGCTCTGATACCACTTGTCACGCCCCAAACCTGCCCCTAAAGGTTTGGGCATGACCAACCCAAAACAGTCTCTAAATATGATAATTATATAACTTGGGGTAACAAGCCCGCGGGGGACCTCACTACAGCTCGGACTCGATTTGTTGTCACGGTTCTTAATCTTGAACCAAAGAGTCCAAATCCGGCAAATCGTTTTGGAAAACAGATTTTTTGAAAGAAGTGCCAAACATGGACTGCTTTGCCAGATACAGAGTCGCCACCTAAATATTTTTTAATGGGAAATTTAGGAAACCCTGACTCGTTGCCGAAGGCCACGTGTCCGTCATCACCAAAGTTGCCTCGGCTCGGGAACTTGGGTACGATTGGGGAAGGTCACTTCGTGAGCACCCCCGCTCGCCCGGTCAAAGACCGGCCTCTTCTAACCATGATATCTATTTTTGAAAACATTGTGTGTTCTTATTCCGGTTATTAGCCTAGGTTACTATGTGATGCTCGCAACAAACAAGTATAGACTGAATCGCCTGAATTGGAACAAAACATTTCATGTTTGTTTGTTTGAAAATGGTTTGATGGTGCTACCCGCAAGTAGGCTAAGACGCGGATTTGCCACCCTCAGGTGGGCTTAGAAAACATGATTTTGCCACTATCTAGCGGGCTTAAAACAAACAGTCAATGAATTGTCCCAATTCAAGTAACACAACCTCCACCCACAGGCATTCAAGGCAGTTATATCACATAAGCACATAGCCTCATGGCAAGCATGCTATCATGGCAACACTCACACGCATGCAAGGATGCTAAAGCATAAAACTTACCGAGTACTCCAAGCCAAAAACAGAAACTTTATTAGAAATCATGCATGATCCTAATTATACAGAAATGCCTAATGCAACACATGCAAAAATGCAACTATAGCAGGCTCGGCTATTCTAAACATGGCATGTGAAATGCTACAACTATCATGTACTCAACTTGGAATTGAAATACAAATGCAGTTTGTATGATGCGCCGAGCCCGGTGCGTGCAAAACAGATGAATGATGCAAACATGCTGTCATACTGTATGGTAATTGAAATATGCCCTAGTCTAACCATCATAAGCGGGTAAATAAAAGGGAAGAAAGACGTGGGGTTGGAAGACATACATCACACTCACCCACACTTATTACAATTATGCCCTCGCGCAGAGGGTCCAAATAAATAATACAGTCCGAATAAAAGAATAATACAGTCCGAAATATTACAGTTCGAAATATTACAGTCCGAATAATTAACAAATTAAACTAAGAAAGCTGTAAACTGGCATGCAAGCCAGGGGGCTGCCTCACTTCCGATGAATGATGTATGCTGGACTGCCTTTGCGCGGAAATCCACTGGAATGCCCCAATTAGCCTCTGTTTGCAATGTTCCTCGAAATGCGTGCCCGACTCTGAAAAGTTGCTGATTCTTGATATGCTGCAACAGAGAGCAGGAAAGGGGCATAGCAATGTATTTCACAAATATATGCATGCCTCGATCCTCGTGCCACCAATCACGCATCTCGATGCATGATGGCCGAGGAGTCGGATTGCACAACTCAATATAGGATGAATGCGGGTGAATGCTACAACAAAAACCTAGCTCCATCATGGGTAATCCGGAGTGTCGGTGACTTGGGAATTGAGACCCGTTCCGTCACTCGGAGTACGAAACGTGCCTCGTTTCCCGTGCCCGGGCTAACTCCTATCCCGAACACGATGCAATATGTATGATATGCATGAAATGCAACTAAAATATAATCCTAACATACACAATGCTATGAAATGAGACGTCTCGGAATGCGTGCCAGACGGGCACGCAAACCGAGAAAACGATCCTAAGGCATAAAATGGCATACGCAATGCAATTGGACTTACACTAACATGAGTGAGCCTCAGCCACACTCACATAAGAGGCCGTCGGATAAAAAAAAAAGTGCCTCGAAATGCGTGCCCACGGGGGCGCCAACCGAGGCGATGCATACGGAATGTAAAATGACATGGAGATGATATATAATGAGGCTAAAATGAGATGTCTCGAAGTGCGTGCCCGCGGGCACGCGAACTGAGAAAATGGCATACGAAATGCAATGATGCGAAAATGTCATACAAAATGCCAGAATGGACTTACACTAACATGAGACGACCTCAGCCACTCTCACACGGGAGGCCGTCGGATGAAAAAGAAGTGCCTCGAAATGCGTGCCCACGGGTGCGCAAACCGAGGCGATGGCATACGGAATGCAATGAGACTAAAATAGCATACAGAATGCAAAATGGACTTACACTAACATGAGTGAGCCTCAGCCACACTCACATAAGAGGCCGTCGGATGAAAAAGAAGTGCCTCGAAATGCGTGCCCACGGGCGCGCAAACCGAGGCGATGGCATACGGAATGCAATGAGACTAAAATAGCATACAGAATGCAAAATGGACTTACACTAACATGAGTGAGCCTCAGCCACACTCACATAAGAGGCCGTCGGATAAAAAAAGAAGTGCCTCGAAGTGCGTGCCCACGGGCGCGCAAACCGAGGCGATGGATTAAAGCATGAAATGACATACGAAATGCGAATTGGACTTATACTAACATGAGAGAGCCTCAGCCACACTCACATAAGAGGCCGTCGGATAAAAAAAAGAAGAAGTGCCTCGAAATGCGTGCCCACGGGCGCGCAAACCGAGGCGATGCGTTTAGGCATGAAATGACATGGAAAATGATATGCAAACATGCAAATGGAATTTCAGCACTTACAAATGATGCAAAACAGTCCCGAAAGGTGGGGAAATGATACCAAATGCCCGGAATGGTCCCGAAATGCGATAATAAGCACCCGGAATGGCCTATAGCCATACTAAACATGCATAATTGGTACATGACATGCAAAACAGTAGCAAGGCAGCCCCAAAATAGCATTATTTACAGTACAAAACATGGCGAAAAAATGAGCATAGATAGGACAACAATAGCATGCAAAAATACGAGCCAAGAGAGGGGTATTGAAGCAAGTGATATATGCAATGCTCAAATGGAAAAGTACCCTTCTACAACACTGATGAGGGACCAAAAATATACACATTTACAGTAGATGATATCCCCCAACTCAGTATGAAAACATGGTAGAAATGCTATGCAAGATTGAGGATACATAAGGCTATAACATGAGGTACCCCAAACATTCATCAAACCAGCAAAGACCCTCAATGAAATATGACAAGGAGATCAAAATATGAATATTTTCAGTACTGATGATGGCCGAAAACAGAAGCTAGATAAGCTTAAAAAAGCATGCAAAATGGGGGTCAAAGAGGGGTATAGAGACAAGTATAACATGGAGACCCCAAAAAAGATTGATCCCTTCTACAATGTTGTAGAGGGACACAAAATAATCTCACTCACAGTTCATGACATGCTCCAAAACAGACTGCATATAGGTCAAATAAATCATGCAAGTTTACGGTAAATATGAGAAATTATGAAGCAAGTGCATGATAGAGAGGCCAAACAGGGTTGAGCCCTTCTTCAATGTTGAAGAGGGGTTCAAAATAGGCCCACTCACAGTTTATGTTATGCTCGAAAACAGATCACTCATAAGCTAGAAAAAGCATGCAAAAACAAGGGTAAAACATGGATTCAAAGAAAGTAGCATATGGAGCATGAAAACAGGGTTGAGCCCTTCTTCAATGTTGAAGAGGGCTTCAAAATAAGCACAATATCAGTTCATAAGATGTTCCAATTCAGATCACACATAGGCCAAATATTCAATGCAAAATA
This sequence comes from Camellia japonica, assembly GCA_030407325.1. Taxonomy (NCBI): domain Eukaryota; kingdom Viridiplantae; phylum Streptophyta; class Magnoliopsida; order Ericales; family Theaceae; genus Camellia; species Camellia japonica. Next base: position 4,068 of record JAPPVO010007086.1, read on the forward strand.
ATGGCATATAAGAGGATATTGAGACAAGTGCAAGATGGAGGGCTCAAACAGGGTTGAGCCCTTAAACAAACATCAAGAATAGCTCGAAAGGGGACCACTTTCAGTATTGGTCGGAGCTCAAAACAGTGAGCAAGTAGGGTAGAAAAATGATACAAAAAAGTGCTAGAAAAGGGGAAATAGTGACTTACCCTCGAAGACTACACTTTGGTTGCTTCTTGGCTTGAGTTTGTTGCTTCTTAGCCTCTGAAAAACCTTCCCTTGCTGCTGGAATGGAAGTGGTGAAGGTAGTGCTTGGTGTTGATGAACAAATGAGGCCAAAACTTAAGGATTTTTGAGGTTTTGGAGAGGGAGATGTAAGCCAATGCTTATGAGCTCTTAAGGGGAGTTTTTCTAACCCTAATGAAGAAGCTGGCCAGCCACTTATAAAGGCTAAGAAGGGGGTGTAAAAGAGGAGGGAAATGCACCCAAGCTTTCCCTCCCAAAATATCCCCCGGATACAGATCTCTTCTGGGGAAACAACTATACAGCTGTAAAGTATGCACTGAGAGGATGCAGGCCGGCTAGCCACCTTTATTGGAGGTGGCCGGCCGGCCACCCCCCATAGCCGGCCGGCCAAGGGCAAAAATAGAAAGTTAGAATTGCTGGCCGAGCTCTATAAATTAGTGTCCTCCCATGCCTCCTCTTCAAGGCCCTGTGGTTGGAAATTGGCAACTCTGAACCAGGAGAAACAACAATTCACTTTTCAAAGAGGGTCAAAAATGAAAAGAAGAATTACTGGCCGGCCATGGGTTTTTAGTGTCCTCCCAGGTGTGTACAACACGAATATGTGGTTTTGGCTCGAAGAAAATGGCCCTAGGGTGGTCAACATTAGCCCGGAAGTGAGAAAAACGGGCGCCGGGGGGCGCCGGAAGAGCATAACAGGTTACTTGGACAATTGCTAGCCTCCCACCCTCCAGTGATCTTCCTGATGATAAAACAGAGGTACCTACCAAAAATGAACAAAAACCAATGCAAAACGAATGCTCGGGGACCAAAACACGCAGTTCGAGGTCCCGAAAACCGGCCGTTAAGCACCGAAAGTGGTGTTTGGCAACGAAGTGGGTATCTAAGACCCCAGTGTCCCTCGTTAGGGATTAAATGAGATGCATGCCAAAAACCGGAGGAATCGGAGATGGTTGGGTGGTCCCGAACCGAGGCACACGGCCTGACGGCTCCGAAAACCGGGAACCGGGCTCCGAAATGGGCAAAATGGCCTACGGCCACGAAATGTAGCCCACGGCCACTGAGAGATGATCTGCTAGACCTCTCCCTCCCCTCAAGAAAGAAAACAGAGAAAACCGAGTCTGGTTCGCAAACCGAGACAAGGTACAGAAGAGGGTTCGGAAGTCCGGAGGCAGGGCTCACGGCCGCGACTCTGAGACTTCTGAACGAGCACAATATGCAACATCACCGAGCGCTCAATCGGTGACGTCTGAGTCTTAAGGTCGGTCAAAAGTGGGGTGTCTACAGTTGCCCCTCTTTGACAGAACTCGGAAGTCACAAGTGACGGGAGTGAATGTCAAAGCCCAGAGACGACCCATTTTTGACAAGGCCGAAGACTTAGACAATCATACAAGATAAACAGAGATGTGCCCGCAGGCGTGCCAGCAAGCAAAGGGGGCAAAATGCAAAATGATATGCATAGGATCAGATGTAATTCAATGATCATGCAAGTGCAGCAAGCTGTAATGAAGCAAGTATTCGCAAATAGATGCAACAGTTTTAAGCAAGAATGCAAAGCAACAACTACATTTCATGCAGTTAGGAATGCGGAGAATTACTCAATTCTCGTCGCGTCTTACACGGAGAAGATACGATACCTGCGCGATTCGTCTGGTCGCACCAGCCTCAAATGAACCGTACATACAATATCGTGCCTGCAAAAGAGAGAAATTCAACAAGAACAATAGGCTAACAACATATATTCAATGTGATTCCTGTGATTCCGAAGTTTGACACACGCGGTGTCGGCGAGTGAATGCATAAAGCAGTGTGATACAGGTAAGGTGCGCAAGATAGCGCGATGCAACGCACTAACAAGTGCAGGTGAGATGCGCAAAATAGCACGATAAAATGCATGCACAATGCAAGTAATGTGCACAAAATAGTGCGATGCGCAAAATAGCGCGAGTGAAATGTAATGCACTAACAAGTACAGGTGAGACGCGCAAGATAGCGCGAATGATACAATGCACAAAATAGTGCGATACGCTAAACAGCGCGATTGATTTGAAATGCACAAGATAGTGCGATGTGATATGCAAAGCACAGGACAGTGCGATTGAGGTGCGCAAAATAGCGCGAATGTAAACTGCACAAAACAGTGCGATTGAGGTGCGCAAAATAGCGCGAATGATAAACTGCACAGAACAGTGCGATGCGCAAAATAGTGCGAATGTAAACTGCACAAAATAGCGCGAAAGATAAACTGCACAGAACAGTGCGATGCGCAAAATAGCGCGAATGTAAACTGCACAAGATAGCGCGAATGATAAACTGCACAAAACAGTGCGATTGAGGTGCGCAAAATAGCGCGAATGATAAACTGCACAGAACAGTGCGATGCGCAAAATAGCGCGAATGTAAACTGCACAAGATAGCGCGAATGATAAACTGCACAGAACAGTGCGATGCGCAAAATAGCGCGAATGATACAATGCACAAAATAGTGCGATACGCTAAACAGCGCGATTGATTTGAAATGCACAAGACAGTGCGATACGCTAAACAGCGCGATTGATATGCAATGCACAAGATAGTGCGAGTGAGATACAAACACAAGATGCACAAGACAGTGCAAGTGAGATACAAAGTGTAAGTGCACAAGACAGTGCGAGCGAGATAAAATGCACAAGAAAGTGCGATAAAATGCATCTTCTATGCAAGTATGGGGGCATTTTCTATGCAAAAGATACGGGCATTTTCTATGCAAGTATGGAAGCACATTCTATGCAATATTGAAAGCAAGCATATTCTATGCATGAATCATAACGATGCGCGGCACGCATGCAACAACAGTGTGTATGAGAGCTCACATTCTATGCAATAGAGGAGCATCAAATATGTACTCTGGTGCCTCTGATTTGCTTCTTAGAGGGCTTCACAACATACTCAGCTCAAAAGGGCACACCCTATTCAAATTGGCGAGAGATAACATCTGCATGTAAAACCCTCGGGTGTTGCTTGGACTGTCATTCTGACTTGAAGCATGCTTACACTTGGGGTCAAGACACACTCGTGCTCCAGAGAAATAGCGAGGCCTGAGAAGGTGCACCTGGAATGCAGTCTCGGATTTTGCTAAAGTTGAAACATGCTAAGATGCTCCAAATTTTCCTCTTTTCTTTTGCTTTGCAGTCCGGAACCTAAATAGCTTCAGATAGGCCCTTGCTTTACTATTCTCATATGACCTAGGTTGAACCCTGCGGTTTTCTGAAAGAACAAATTCTGTTTTGCACAAATGTGGAGAATGGCACAGCACTCTGAGCACAGGACAATTTTTCTTTTGAAAATGAGAAAAGGATTCCCAACCGGGTATTGAGCCTACAACTGACCACAGCCAAAACGACTCAACAAGGAAATAAAAGGCACACAACCTAGACACATCGAGTAACACTCGAAATGACCCAAAACAAAATCGAGATAAAACAAAAAGACACGACACCCAGACGTGCACAGGGAGCCTGTTTCACCGGGTAGTGTTTCCCACCCTTTCTTATTTGTGTCTCTCATATCGCTTGGGCACTCAATCTCGATTTTTCTCTCAAAACCCTTTTGCTCACTTTTTCTCACATCGCACATCTCTCTATTCTTCAATCTCTCATTTTTCATCCCTACCCTGGGTGGTTGATGGATAAACAGCAAGTTGTGAGCTCGTGCCCCTAGCATTCCGCTAAATTCTTCTTCTTCTGCACGCAGCTAGTGAATTCCTCCCACAGAGGGGCTGCGCTACAACTGGGTGTGTAGCAAATCTGCAGCTAGCATCGGTTGATGATGCTTTGTTGGGGAGTTTGGACGTGATAAGATCTTTCCAGATGATGGAGTGGAATATCTTGCCTCATTCCAGTTCGCGCTTCGCGCTTGGCTTGATACCTCGTTGCTCGGAGGATGAGGGAGCTTTCAGCCCTTTGTGGCTAGCTTCAGTGGTGCCCTTCAGTTGTGCCTTTTCTGGCAGGTAGAGTGCCCTTCTTGGCAAGTAGAGTGCCCTTTCTGGCAAGTATTTTGACAAAGGGGAAAAGACAGAACACCTGACTCAACTGTGCCCCTAGTTCATCATTTTGACCATTTTTTGTTTTTGCTTTCCACTAAAATAGTTTTGACCAAAATGAGAGTTAGATCAACATGCGTATTCGATTTTTGATTTAAAATCATGCAAGTTAGCCTATGAGCACTGAAAATTTTCCTTTTTTGGGTCCATGAAAAGGGGTCCACTTTTGGAAAAGATAGAATAATTTTCGAGAGAATCGGTCAACCTCAGTAAAAATTCTCAAAAACTGTTTTTGCAAACGGCCACTTGCTCAACGAGCGTGAAACCTACTCCTGAGATGCGCAACCTCGGATCCAAGGGAAAACTGCCCCGCGCTTGAAGAGAGCTGCATGGCAACGGAAAGTTGCCCCTTGTTTGCACGGCACCGCGGCGCATTGAATGGCAACGGAAAGTTGCCCCTTGTTTGGATGGCACCGCAGCACACTGAATGGCAACGAAGAGTTGCCCCTTGTTTGGATAGCACCGCGGCGCATTGTAGTCAGTCCTCAGAGTGACGAACACAACCAAATCCTCAGATACAGAGAAGACAAAGATGACCAGAACCATTGCATGGACAATCAAATTTGAATTGTTTTACGGCTGGACTTCAGAATGAAGTTGCCTACGTATCCCAAAGATGGGAATCAAGCCTTACGTAGGTCGGGGTTAAGGTACACTCGGGTATTTAACCTCTCCTTTTTATGCTCTAACTTTTGCCAAGGCGCCTGTTGCAGGTTTTCGACCTTGCGAGCTTTGTTTTTTTTCTTCTTTTCTTTTCAATTCTTTTCTTCTTTTTTTCTTTTTTGGTCTTTTTCGGCTTTTTTTTGTTCTTTTTCTTCTTTTTTTTGTTCTTTTTCTTCTTTTTTTTTGCTCTAACTTTTGCCTGGGTCGCCCTTCCAGGTTTTCGGCCCAGCGAGCCTCTCAAAGGGTAAAAGTGTAGCTTGGTCCATGCCAAATGGTTGTAAGGTTTTGAAGCCATTCGTATCTAGGAGAGTGGCTGTTGATTTGCAAGAGGACTCATCTTCGACTCTTCGAGCACATCGGACATTTTTTGCCCCTAGTTCGAGGGGTGCTTCTGTTCTAGCTTCGCAAGCTTTTTCTGATCTTCTGATCTTCTTGATCTGACTTTGGTGCCTCTTGTTCGAGGGCTGCTTCAAATCTGGCCACACAGGCCTCACATCGTAGTTGACCGTTGAACCTTCTGAATTCAAGTTCAAGGTTTGGAACCAAAAGGGGTTGAGTCTCGAGGCTGAGAGTGATCCTAGGCTGCACAATCTCAAGAGCAATTCCACACATGTCTTCGCAGGATCGCGCAAAACATTTTTTGAAAGTTTTTAAGAAAGCGACAAATCGTTCGCGCTGAAGACAATGTAGGATCCATCTGGATCAAAGCTAGGGTCCTTCTCAGTACTCATACTAACAAGCATGATTTCATTCATTAAGGGGCTAGCACACCTCTCTTTCTCTCAATTTCATCAAAGTTTTGCAAATCCCGAGGAATTCCTCCCTCTTTTTTTTACCGTAGTGTTCAAAAAGGTTTTGAAAAACTCAGGTCATTACAATGACTTCAAGGCACAAGAAAGCAGGTGGAATGCACTGCCATTTCATTCAAATCCCGGCACAACTAGCACACGGCAGAAGCAAATGTGAGAGCATAAAAATCACTGCTGTTTCATTCAAAATCTGTTGGCATAACTGGCTCCCTGGCAGAAACAGACTCAAAACAAAACAAAACAAAAAGACAAACGCGAAACAAAATGGTGACGCCTGAGGTAACACCCCCCGGAATCACCCGACCTTTGTACAATAGGACTGACTCGATACAACAAGACAGACCCTACTGACTCAGTATGAAAAGACTGACTCAAAACAAAAGGACGGACTCAAAACAAAACAACAAGACTGACTCAATACCCAAGTCAGAATGCAAAATTAACAGCACTTGTATATTGCTCAAAACAGTGCATGCCATCCACCACAGCTGGAGTAATCTGAGCGCCATCCGCAGGTGGTTCATCCCTTGATCACATAACATTATCCCCCAAGTTCACTGACCCAGTGCCGATAGACTTTGCTGAGCTCGACGGGAGGACGACCCCGTTGTCCAATAGATCCTGTACTTCATGGCGAAGACGGAAGCAATTGTTGGTAGCATGGCCAGTTTGCTGATGGTAAGCGCAGTACTGGGTAGCATCATGTGTAGCCAGAAGAGGGTTCTGGAAAGACCGAGGCTCAAGGGGTTTGAGATGGCCTTGTCCAACAAGGATTTGGAAAGCTTTGGATAAAGGCATGTGAAGGGCATGGAAGACCCTCTGACCTCGGGGTTGGTACTTCAAGGTTTGTGGATTTTTGCTGGATGCACCAGTAGAGAGATTGGCAGGTGCTGGCCTGGTTTGTTGATCTCTTCTAAGTGGAGGATTAGAGCTAAAAAGATTGCCTCTGGTATAACGGCCCTTCTCCCGGTTTTCCCTTGATTCGGACTGCCCCTGACTTGAGTGGCGAAAATGCCGTCCACAGTTTTTGCAATAACTACGAGCACTTGTTCTTTGTTCAGTCCCTCGGCTTTCAAGGCCTCAACAGCCAACAGAAGATGCTCATGGGGATCCATGTCCGCCCCTATCTTTTTCTTTTCACTCGCCTCTACTTTGCCAAGGGATTGGCCTTCCTCAAATGCAGCCCGTCCCAAGACTAAGGGGCCTTTTGACATGAAATTCCCAGTATGTGGAGTGGTCGGTGATGGAGCCAATGTCCCGGAGGCCAGATCTGTCACGGTTCTTTGAAGATCTTTAATCATCCTCATCAGCTCAGAAGTAGTGGGTTCATGGGTTTGAGATGATTGGGGTTCAGGTGCACCCATCATGCATAAGTCCATGCTTTCTGGGATAAACACCTCAGGCTTGGGTAGATGGGCCGGGGTGATGTATATGCTGGGTCATAGGTGGATGGCAGTGTATGGATGAGATTGAGGTAGGTGGGAATGTTTGGTCATTGGGGTCTGAAGGTGGAGCTATCGTCCGGTTGTCGATGAGATTTTGGACCTCATGATGAAGGCGGTAGCAACGGTCGGTGCCATGACCGCGCTGCTGATGGTACATACAGTACTTGGAGGGGTTATGTCTGGCTGGGAGTGGGTTGTGAAGAGGTTGAGGATCGAGGGTTTGAGATGCCCTCTTTCCATCAGGAGTTTTAGTGCGCCAGTCAAGCTCATATAGAGGGGGTAAAAGTTCTACCCTGAACTCGGGCTGGGCCGGCTGTTTGTAGGCTTGGTTTGGCAAAAGGGTCGGCTGTGGTGACTGTATTGATTTCAGTGGGTTCGGGAATAGTGCTACTTCACTGCATTGGTACTCCTTGAAACCACCCTCCTTGTCGGTTCCCTTGTTCTGGGAATGATCCCGCTGTTGAACACATTCTCGACCTGAACCCCCAGTTCATGCAGACTTTTGAAAGTGAATAACGGAGCGACTATCAATT
>JAPPVO010007087.1:0-14093 GCA_030407325.1 Camellia japonica
AGAAGACGGGGCTCGAATCGGGTTCCCGGTTTGGGAGTTAGAGCCGGATTTCACTTTAGGCAAACTAGTTCCTTAAGAAACTTGAATTCGAGTAGTTAATGCCCCAAAATCACCAAACCGCGTCGGTTTAGTACGAAACTTGGCACACACAACCTCCTAGGCACGAGAGACTTGTGGGAAGATGGGGCTCGAATCGGGTTCCCGGTTTGGGAGTTAGAGCCGGATTTCACTTTAGGCAAACTAGTTCCTTAAGAAACTTAAATTCGAGGTGTTAATGCCCCAAATTCACCAATCGGCGTCGGTTTAGCACGAAACTTGGCACACACGACCTCCTAGGCACAAGAGACTTGTGGGAGAAGACGGGGCTCGAATCGGGTTCCCGGTTTGGGAGTTAGAGCCGGATTTCACTTTAGGCAAACTAGTTCCTTAAGAAACTTGAATTCGAGGAGTTAATGCCCCAAAATAACCAAACGGCGTCGGTTTAAGACGAAACTTGGCACACACGACCGCCTAGGCACGAGAGACTTGTGGGAGAAGACGGGGCTCGAATCGGGTTCCCGGTTTGGGAGTTAGAGCCGGATTTCACTTTAGGCAAACTAGTTCCTTAAGAAACTTGAATTCGAGGAGTTAATGCCCCAAAATCACCAAACCGCGTCGGTTTAGCACGAAACTTGGAACACACGACCTCCTAGGCACGAGAGACTTGTGGGAGAAGACCGGGCTCGAATCGGGTTCCCGGTTTGGGAGTTAGAGTCGGATTTCACTTTATGCAAACTAGCTCCTTAAGAAACTTGAATTCGAGTAGTTAATGCCCCAAAATCACCAAATGGCATTGGTTTAGCACGAAACTTGGCACACACGACCTCCTAGGAACGAGAGACTTGTGGGAGAAGATGGGGCTCAAATTAGGTTCCCGGTTGGGAGTTAGAGCCGGATTTTACTTTAGGCAAACTAGTTCATTAAGAAACTTAAATTCGAGGTGCTAATGCCCCAAATTCACCATCGGCGTCGGTTTAGCACGAAACTTGGCACACACGACCTCCTAGGCATGAGAGACTTGTGGGAGAAGACGGGGCTCGAATTGGGTTCCCGGTTGGGAGTTAGAGTCGGATTTCGGTCTAATCAAAATTATTTACTAAACTATCTTTCTAATTATATAGTAGTTAATTTTTTATATTTTTTATGTAATTAAAATATTAACACCATTATTGTTATTAATTATTTTTATTTTGTTTTTTCAGATATTTTCTGAGTAGCAGTTTGCTTCTTGTGGAATACAGGCGTGTAAAGATTATGACGAACTTCTGTTTTTGTAACCACACGAAAGAATCAAGACGAAAACTTTTGGTTTGCTTTTGATTTATGTTATTTAAATTTGTGAACAACATTATGTATGTATTATGTGACATTATGTAGTGGCATAATTTTTATTGTTATGAATTTTTATTTATGTATTGTTATGAATGGAACAACATTATGAATTTTCATCATTTATCAACTTTTGTTTATGTATGTATTTATATTATTATATAATTTTTGGATTTTTTTTAGTTTTTTTCATTTAATACAAGTGATTTTTATATTTTTAATAATTTTAAACCAGGGTTTTTTTTTTTAAATTTTTTTTTGAGACGGCAGAATACCCCGTCGCAAAAAAGAAATTATACCATACTTTTTGCGACGACCCCATACTATCGCAAAAGGTATGGAATTTAATAGAAAAAAGGCTATAGCGACGGCATAATTGCCGTCGAGAAAGTTATTAGCGACGGCTCTTGTTGCCGTCGACTATAGTCAACGGCGACAACACTTTTTAGCGACGGGATTTTTGCCGTCGTAAAAACCTCTTTTAACCGACGGCAAGACTGTGCCGTCGCAAAAAAACCAAGATTTCCATCCATTATTGGTGACAGAAATTTGCCGTTGCAAATAATAATTTTCCTGTCGCTAAAACAATGGCAACGGCACTTGCCGTTGCTAAAGCCCTTTTGTAACCCCCTTTGTTGCGACCCCCACTTGCCGTCGCAAAAAGATATTTTACCGTCGCAAAAAGCTTTTGAGACAGCGCGCGGAGTATTTGCGACGGCGTTTTGCCGTCGCAAAAAATAATTTTTTTTTGTAGTGTAAGCTGTTAGGTTATAAGTTATAATCACTTTCTCACAGCTCTACCAAACGGGGCCAAAATGCAACCTAAGGGGTGAAGAGACACCTTTATACCATGTGTCCAGATCTCATGTATTGGCCTTACCTATAAATACAAGGCAAGACTTAACGAAAGAAAACTGTAAGGAGAAAGAAGAGAAGGTCGTTGAAGGAGAAGAAAAGAAGCTCTCCCTTGTGTAATTAACTCCTTGTCTCCCTTGAAACATACGTAAGACGTGATATAAAATAGTAAAATACATTTAATAATAAATAACAGTTGAATTAATTCTTACGTCTTTTTTTTTTTTCCCAAAATAATTATAATATTATAATTCATAAGTGCATTTCAATAATTTATTTAAGGGAAAAGTTAGGGATCATGAAATTTTTTTCATAAAAATGATCATGAAAAATTTTTGAACATTGGATTACCTTGATTAGTGTGTGGTGCTTTATTCTAAGTGCAATCCAAGAGTCACAAAACTTTCATGACTATTTTCATGAAAGATTTTTCATAATATCTAACATTGCTGTTTATTTAATACACTGATATTTTGTTATCATTAAATTTTGTTTATATATATAGGGCAATAAGGTAATTAAACTTTGAAACCAATATGAGATTTTTTTACAAAATGCAATCTAAGGGGTGACTAAGAGACACCTGTATACCACGTGTCCAAGTCACATGTATTGGCCTTGTCTATAAATACAAGGCAAGACTTGAAAAAAGAAAACTATAAGGAAAAGGAAGAGAAGGTCGTTGAAGGAGAAGAAAAGAAGCTCTCAAGTAATTCATTCATTCTCTTCCGTGAAACATACGTAAGAAGTGATATAAAGTAGTAAAATACATTCAATAGTAAATAAAATTTTACTAATTAAATAGAGAAATCACGATATGAAGAATGCCTCCCAATATTGTTGATGTTTGTTTGCAACTTATATGGTTATAACGTCTCATTTGAGTTTCAAACCAATCATGTTTAACATTCTGGAAAAAATAAAATAAAATAAAATACTCCATCCATCTCATGTTAGTTGTTCACTATTCCATTTTTAGTTGTCTTAAAATGCATGTCCATTTTGAAAAGTCAAACTTTTTTTTGAAATTAATGAATTAAAATTTGAATTCAAGTGAATATGTCTCCTTAACGAGTTTGAATTTTCAAAATGAATTATCAAAATAGGACAAATGGAGTATGATAGTAATGGCATTCACTATCTTATTTTTAATATAGTTACGTCTTCATCTGATTGGTGTAAAAGGCCCAATTTATTAACTTATTTAACCTATTATATTTTTGATGAATTGTATTTATCGCGTCTCATTTGAGTTTCAAATCAAAAGTGTTTAAAGATGAAACTAAACAATTCAACAAGAGCAATTACAAGAATGACAAAATTATGGTTAAGTACAAAAATCACTTATTTTGACTTTTTTTATAGCTATTGTAAGGTGGATCTTGAAACATGGATGTCATGTAGCGCCGATCAGGTCTTAAACTTTCTTACTTGAGTATTATTTGTAAATCAAGTATAACACAACGGGTAAAATTATTAAGATCATACATTAGGTGATAGAACTTGAAACGAAGAATCTTGCGGGTAATCACGTGCTTCAAAAATACGAACAACGAACACCCAGCAGTGGAGTGATACCACAATATGAGTATCACCTACACAAGTCACAGTGCAAAAAGCTTGATCATTGTTTTCTAATGGGAGAGAGTCAGTATGGGAAAAAACATACGTTGTTTCATTATCCCATATCCCATATATCGTATCAGATATATAGGCTAAGTATATTATCTATCCATATCAGTTGATATGATAGATATAGATATCATGAGTGGGTTATCCAAATAAGTTTTGAATTTGAATTTGAATTCAAAACTTACATGGATAAGATTTAAAAGGGTCATGGGTCATGCCACATGGGCGCCCAATTTCTAACATCTCCCACTTGCACATGAGTTGGCATGACACTGCCACATTTCTATCGCAATCTCCCCAAAAAATGAACAATCTCATACTAGCCAATGCACCGTGCGACCGCTGAGAACATCTGCATGTGGCAGCTCTATACTAGAAACTCAATATGAGTTAGCATAGAGACATCAACCCAAAATGAACAGAAATAGTGTCTCATGTACCCAGACCCATCTACCTACATCGGTCCAAAAAACATCTCTAATCCCTCAAAGAGCATGTTTGACTCTCCTAGGTCCCGCATTATATTCACACCCAATCAACATCTGTAGACTTCCCCAAACGTCCCGAGAGAAATCCCGTTTTGTTCATTGGGCTCACTACAGTTCGGACTCAAATGTCACGGTTCTAAATCTAATCCCGCAAAGTGCAATGCGAGACCGATAAATCACCAAAGAGTCCAAATTCGACAAATCGTTTTGAAAAATAGATTTTTAGAAAGAAGTGCCAAACATGGACTGCTTTGCCAGATATAGAGTTGTCACCTAAATATTTTATTTGGGGGGAATTTAGGAAACCCTGACTCGTGCCTAAGGCCACGTGTCCATCATCACCAAAGTTGTCTCGGCTCGGGAACTTGGGTACGATTGGGAAGGTCACTTCGTGAGCACCCTCGCTTGCCCGATCAAAGATCGGCCTCTACTAATCATGATATCGAGTTTTGAAAACATTATGTACTCTTATTCCGGTTATTAGCCTAGAATTTACTATATGATGCGCACAACACACAAGTATAGACTAGATCGCCTAAATTGGAACAAAACATTTCATGTTTGTTTATTTGAAAATGGTTTGATGGTGCTACTCGCAAGTAGGCTAAGACGTGGATTTGCCACCCTCAAGTGGGCTTAAGAAAACATGATTTTGCTACTCCGCAAAGTGGGCTTAAAACACACATTTCGATGAATTGTTCCAATTCGAGTAATCCAACCTTCACCCACAGGCATTCAGGCAATTATATCACATAAACACATAGCCTCATGGTAAGCATGCTATCATGGCAGTCACTCACACACATGCAAGGATGCTAAAGCATAAACACTTACCGAGTACTCCGAGACAAAGAAAGAAGCTAATTAGAAATCATGCATGAATCCTAACTATGCTAAGAATGCCTAATGCAACACATGCAAAAATGCAACTACAATAGGCTCGGCTATTCTAAAATGGCATATGAGATGCTACAAGTAACATGTATTCAACTTGGAATTGAAATACGATGCAGTTAGTATGATGCGCCGAGCCCGGTGCATGCAATACAGATGAATGAATGCAAACATGCGAACATATAGATGCTAATTGAAACGTGCCCTAAAACTAACCATCATAAGCTGGTAAATAAAAGGGAGAAAGACGTGGGGTTGGAAGACATACATCACACACACGCACACTTATTACAACATTGCCCTCCTCGGAGGGTCCGAATAAATAATACACAACCGAATGAATAACGAATTATAGCTAATTATTACACAACCCTAATTAATTAACAAATTAACTAAAATAAATAAGCTAGCATGCAAAACATATGAAATGGACTGCCTCAGCTCGGTCTTGAATGATAAGTAATGCATGCATGCTCGAGTCGCCTTGCTGGAAAATCCATCGTGATGCCCCGATTTGCCTCTGTTTGCAACTGGTCCCAGAACATTGTACAAAGCTCCAGAAGGCTGCTGACCAGTTTTTGCTGCTGGTTTCCGGTTTGCTGCAACAAAGAGCGAGAAAGGGGCATGGCAAAATATTTTCAACATATGTGTGCACGACCACTCTCCCCGTCATTGCATAAACTCTAGGAAGTGTAGTCTTCGATCCTCGTGCCACCAATCACGCATCTTGATGCATGATGGCCGAGGATTCGGATTGCACGACTCAATGTAAAATGAATGCACATGTAAACACAACAAGGCCTAAACTCCATCATGGGTAATCCAGAGTGTCAGCGACCGAGAATCGAGGCACGTTTCATCACTTGGAGTACAAAACGTCCCTCGTTTCCCGTGTTTGGACTAAACCTTATTCCAAACACAATGCAATATACATGGCATACACAATGCAACAACTAGCATGCAATCCTAAACGAAATGCAACTAAGACATGCAAACATGCAAGGAATGACATGCAAAGGTGCAACTAGCATACGCAATGCTATGAACTACGAATGGCATACTCAATGCACATGACGCTATATGGCATACACAACGCACATATGAGGATGGACATACACAAAGGCATAATCAAGGCATATACAATGCGACGATCAAGCATGTGACAACATGGACATATCATACACAATGCAAGATGGACTTAAACTAAAATGAATGGGCCTCAGCCACACTCAAATCAGTGGCCAAACATGATGAAATTAGGCAACAAAAACACATGCACAAATGCAAGGGACCAAACCTAAGGCACCAAATGCAACTCTACCAAAGCATGGCAAGGAATGAAATATGGCATACAATCACACATTTTTCAGCTCTGAAATAACATGCAAGATGGTCCCGAATCATGTAAACACCTCACACAATGCATGCTAGATGGCCCGGATAGCGAAACTAGTGAAGTGCATTACACTAGAGGTACACAAAGCAATGCTCAAATGACCCAGCTAGCCCCAAACAGTCCCTATGTAGGTCCAAGACAGTGGGAAAATGGTCTAAAATGATGGCTCAAAATGCATAGAGATGAAGCTCATGCAATGGTCCATAAATGAGGTATTCATGTACAACTCTCAAACACGTTTAAAGAATGGAAAACATAGGAATATGGCACAAGTATAGGCTCTGAAATGACATGCTCAATGGCCCCAAAACATGAAAACACCTCAGTATAAGCATGCAATAGGCTTCAAAACTCAAGGCTAGGCAAGGGTATTACACTACAACCATGCATAGAAAGCATCATTCGACCATGAGGCATAAAAATAGAGCTAAGGCAGTCCAAAACATGCACAAAATCAGTTTAAGGCATGGCCAAAAAGTGCTAGAATCAAAGGCCAAAATAGCATGCAATGTAAGCTAGTAAAGAGGATTTGCACTACAAGCATGTGAGGCAATCAAGAGGCCATTAAACCAGCAAAACTCAGAGGTATGACATGTCAAATAAAGCCCAAAAACTCACTGAAACATAGTCAATGCATGCAAGAATGGCATGCTCCTTTGATATGCTATGAAGCTGGTTATTCTACACATGCAAGATGGACATCCAATATGGCAAAACAAGCTCTGGAAAGAGCCTATGCAGGTCCTAAAACTCATCAAAAATGGCCTGAAACATGGCTTAGAAGCATGCAAATAAGGGCTCCTTTGTAAGGCCAAAAATGCTAGAAAACAAAACAAGGAGAGAGAGGGTCACCCCTCTCTGATTTTGACACTCAAAACAGCATGCTAGCCACTGAAAATCCACTGGATTTCAGTAGCTAGAAGGCCAAACAAAGGTCAATGCAAAGGCCCTAATGCATGGCTCAAAATAAGGCAAAATGAAGCATGTAAGGGGGTAGATAACCCCCAACAGAAAAATGATCTTAAACAAACATGCTAAGGACCTCAAAATAAGACTTTTTTTAGTTTACACCAAAGCTCAAAAATGCTTTCAAGTATGGCCAAGATAAGGATCAAAATAGGGCTTAAAAAGGGAGAAAGTATGTTACCCTTGAAGCTCAAGAAGACCAGCAACTTCTGGACCAAAGACACAGCTCCTCAGCCTCTGAAAATGGCCTCCAAGATCCTTAGGTTGATGGTGGAAGTGTTAGGCTAAGAGGTGGTATGCAAAGGGGCAAGAACTTAGCACTTTTTGAACCCAAGATATAGAGATAGAGAGAGATATGTATGCTATGCCTTAGAACAATTTTCTGAACCCTCTACAAGGAAGGGGAGGCCTTCCTTTATAGCCAAGAAGGTCCAAAGCTTCTCAAAGAAGCTAAAAAAACAAGCTTGAAGATCCTCCATACACGTGTATGGAGGATCCATTCTGTGCCTTCCAGCTGGCAACAACACACAGAGACAAGACTGAGGGAGGCAGGCCGACCAGTTCAGGTGGTCGGCCGACCAGGTCAAAAGGGTCAGGTGGTCGGCAGCCTTAAATGGTGGTCTCCCAATTGAATGCAAGCTAGTGGTGTAGTGGGAGACCAGCAAATGTGGCTTAAAAACCAAGGAGACCAGCTTCTTGTCAAGAAAATCGGCCGGCGGGGGAAAAGGTTGTCTCCAAGAGAAAAGGCGGTCTCCCACCCTAGTACCACCTTCCAAACAAAGAAAATAGGGTCCATGCCAAAAATGAACCAAGACGGATGCAAAACGAGGGTTCAGGCGCCAAAACGCGCAGCCGGGTGCCCCGAAAACTGACTGTTAAGCATCGAAAGTGGTGTGCGACCACGAGGGTGGTCTCCCGCGCCACAATGTCCCTCTAGAGAGAGGAAACAAGGTGTGTGCCAAAAAAATCGGAGCAAACGAAGAAAGTTAATCGGTCCCGAACTGAGGCGCACGGCCGACGGCTCCGAAAACCAGAAACTGGTCTCCAAACGGGAACAGTGGTCTACGACCATGAAAAGTAGCCTACGGCCACTGAGAGATGGTCTACGAGACCTCTCCCACCCTTCAGGAAGAGAAAATAGAACCTGGTTCGCAAACCGAGGCAAAGCACAAAAGAGTCCCGAAGTCCGGAGGCAAGGCTCTCAACCGAGACTCCGAAACCTCAGAACGAGCACAACATACGCAATCACCGAGCACTCAATCGATGACGTTTGAGTCTTAAGGTCGGTCAAAAATGGGGTGTCTACAGCATCCCACAAAGAGCGATGTGAGTTGTCAACAGTGAATATAGAGCAAAGATGTAGAACTAGATGATCTTCCCTTCACCCTCATATCATTTAATTTGAAATTGACCGTTTTCCCAGTAATGTCCCTTAAAGCCGAGTCATACATGACCGCAGGCAACATACCAAAGTAGCTGAACATCAACTCCTCATCTTATGACATAGTCAAAGGTCACAAAAGGCACAAAGTGAAGTCATTTAGGGAAAAATGACTTTTAGGACTCACACGGTGAAGAAGTAGGGATCCATTCTTTCACCTCGCTAACGGGTCGAAAAGCACATGCAGTACGAATGCATGTTATAGTGGAGTAACTCTTCCAAAGAGTGATGTTAAACTCACACACTATACAAATCTTAGTCTAGTCGCTCTTAAGCGCACAAGTCACTTCCTAGCATCTAACTCGAATTCTCTATTTGCTCGCCTCTCAGGCATCAAATGAGATCTCGCATTTGGCTATCCATAACAAGCACATCATAGAAAAGTGGGTACTCTCATATCCATGGTCAGTCTCTAATAAGACCTCATCTTAGCTCCAACCAAGGCAACATAGCTAGTGGATAATTTTAGCTTCTCTATTTGTTCCAAATACAATAAGCCACTAGTCTCATCCTTGCTCGCTACGTAGCGCTAAGGGCGATTGCTCGTGTGAGTGAGCCAATCTTGCCTGCTAACATCAATTTATTTATTCTGTGTATGCTAATTCACAAACCATTGCAAAAAGTAGTAAACATAAATGTGTAATAGAAACAAATATGAATACTAATGGCATAAATATCCCCAAAAAAATATGAGTTCAACTGAATACACATATATATCACCACCTACGTAGTCCTAAAGCCCTAACATGAGTAAGATAAACATCTCTAACAATGGGCTTAGTCAAAGGGTCTGCAACCATGCGACTCGTAGGGATGTGCTCCAAGATCACTTCTTTCTGCGCCACAATGTCTCTGATAAAGTTAAACCTCACATCAATGTGTTTGGTTCTCCCGTGATATTTAGGATCCTTAGCTTAAGCGAGTGCAGCCATGCTGTCACAATGGATAGTCACTAGGTCTGAAATGTGTGTGACAATATCCAAATGCTGAAGGAATCTCCTCAACCAAACGGCTTCCTGAACGGCAGATGAACAAGCCACAAACTCAGCCTCCATAGTCGATAAGGCGATACAGGATTGCTTCTTACTGCTCCAAGAAATAGCACCATCGCTAAGCATGAAAGCATATCTTGAAGTAGACTTACGCTCATCTAAGTCTCCTCCCCAGTCAGCATCACAATAGCCAACTAGAAGTAGATCTGAACTTTGGTAGCAAAGTGTGTAATTTGCAGTCCCTCTAAGATATCGTAATATCCTCTTAACTATTTTCCAATAAGCTGGTCCTGGGTTGGAATGGTAACGACTCACCAATCCGATTGCATAACAAATGTCAGACGTGTACACATCATAGCATATATCATGCTTCCAACAGCATTTGCATAGGGAACATGGACCATCTTTTCATTCTCTTCTGGAGTCTTAGAACCCATATGAAGGCTTAGGCTCTCGCCTTTCGCAACAGGAGTGTCAATGGGTTTGCAACTTTGCATCTGGAATCGCTCTAGGATAGTCATAATGTAAGTCTCTTGAGACAAACCAAGAAGTCTCCTAGAGCGATCCCTAAGGATCTTAACACCGAGCACATAGCTTGCTTCACCCATGTCTTTCATTTCAAATGTAGAGAACAACCACCTTTTAGTGGCGACAATCATCTCCTTGTCATTTCCAACCAATAATATGCCATCTACATATAATGACAATATCAAAAAAATGTTCTTGGACCGCTTAACATACACACAGTGATCTTCATCGATCATCGTAAACCCATTAGAAACAATGGCTCGATGAAATGTCAGATTCCACTGTCTAGATGATTGCTTTAAGCCATAAATAGATCGTTGAAGCTTGCAAACTTTGCGCTCCTGACCTACTACCACAAAGCCTTCTGGTTGATCCATATAGATCTCTTCATCCAATTCTCCATTGAGAAATGCAGTCTTAACGTTCATCTGATATCGCTCTAAGTCCAACTGAGCTACTATGGCCAAAATTAGGCGAATGGAGGCAAACCTCACAACTGGTGAAAAAGTTTCCTCATAGTCCACACCCTCTCGTTGGGTGTAACCTTTCGCCACTAGGCGAGCCTTATACCTTTCTATGGAACCATCCACCTTGCGTTTGATTTTGAGAACCCATTTATTCCTAATAGTCTTGCGCCCTAGCGGCAAATCAACCAAGTCCCAGACATGATTTTTCTTCATAGACTCTATTTCTTCATCCATTGCAGTACTCCATTCTTTACTAGCAGGGGATGAGAGAGCCTCTTTGAGCTTCTTAGGCTCCATCTCATCACTCGGAGCAATCATGAATGCTTCCCCTTCAATCTCAAAACGACGAAGGGGAAGAGCTCCACGTTTGCTTCTACACAGTTGAGAATCCTGAGAATCCTCATCCATTGGATCTAATCCATGGGCAAGTAGATCACTCCCACTGTCCCTAGGAGCTTAAGGGATTATCTCTTCATTCTCTACTAGGCTACTAGGTGCGCCTTCAAGTAGATCCTCCATTTCATAGAGTTTACATCTATGGTTACCTCACCTCTGCTAGGGAAATCCTCCTCTAGAAAATCCACATCTTGTGAATCAATTTCAGTCACACTTCCATCCGGATGCTCCCCAATAAACACATAGCCCTTAGAAAGCTCACTATAGCAAACGAAGACACACTTCTGTCCTCTAGGGCCCAACTTCCCAAACTTATGAGAAGCGTTGTATATGTAAGCTACCAAACCCCAAGGCCGCAAATTGCCTAAATCAGGCTTTTTGCTAGTCCACAATTCATATGGGGTGGAAAGAACTGATTTGCAGGGCACACGGTTAAGGATGTAGGCGGCAGTCAACAAAACATCTCCCCAATAAAAAATGGGAAGATTAGCTTGCGCTATCATAGATCTAACCATGTCAAGCAATGTGCGATTCCTTCTCTCTGCTACACCATTTTGCTGCGGAGTCTTAGGAATTGTCAATTACCTGATAACTCATTTTTCCTCACAGAGCACTTTAAATTGCTCAGATAGATACTCGCGTCCCCGGTCAGTCCTTAGAGCCTTAATGCTCTTATCTAATTGATTCTCAACTTCATTAACATACCGTCTAAAGTAATCCAATGCTTCTGACTTGTGAGAAATCAAATAGACATGGCCAAAACGCATGCAATCATCTATAAATGTGATAAAATAAGGGGCTCCATGCCTTTCCCTCACATTCATTAGTCCACATATATCAGAATGAATAAGTTGTAATGGGATAGATGCCCTTTTGGCCTTCCCAAATGGTTTCCTTATTGCCTTTCCAGCAAGATAGTGCTCACAAGTAGGCAAAGTGACTCTAGCGAGTGGGCCTAAGAGACCTTCTCTAGCCAATCTAGTCATCCTGTCTTGCCCTATATGGCCTAATCTAGCATGCTATCTCATAGAATCATTATCACAAAAAGATGCAATATTAGAAACAGAGCCATTGGCATTTTTATTAAAACTAGAATTATCCACATCCAAAACTAAAAAAACCATTTGAAAGATAACCAAAACCATAAAAAATTGTTTCCAAATAAATGCTAACACCATTATTCTCAAAACAAAAGCTAAAACCAAGGCTCATCATGCTAATAACTGAAACTAAGTTTCGCCGAATATCCGGAGCATAAAGAACATCATGAAGATACAAGGTGCGCCCTCGTTGCATTTCCAGCTTGTATGTGCCAATGTCAAGCACCTACACACTGGACTCGTTCCCCATGTAAACTTTTCTACTCCCAGCAGGTACTCGGCAATACTCAACGAACCCTACTCTATCCCTCGCGATGTGGTCTGATACTCCGGAGTCTACAACCCAAAAATGAGGAGAATGAGCAATTAATGCTTGACTAGAAACAAAGCATTGAATGCGAGAAATTAAATAAGGGAGTACCTTCTTCTACTCAGGGCAATCCCAAGCGAAGTGTCCTTCTTTGTTACAGTTAAAGCATGTTAATTTAGTCTTTACCTTCTTGCCACCTCTCTTGCCCCTATGCTTGAAATTTCTAGCGCCATTGGGTTTTAGCGCAGCTGCTGCTTGCTTCTTAGGGGCACCTTTTCCTTTTCCACGCTTGAACTGAAAAGTCCTACGTGAGCTCGACTCAACCACCATAGTAGAACCATCAGACTTAGTTGCCTCAAGGTGCTCCGCCTCTAGCTCCAAATGACGCGATATGTCTTTGAATGTTTTCACACTCTCATTATGCATAATGTTCTGCTTCATCTACTCCCAAGAATTTGGCAGATAGCGAATCACAGCTTGTACTTGCTACTCTTGAGTCAAATTGTGCCCAACAGCCGCAAACTCATATATCATGGCTGACATGACCCTCAAATGCTGCTTCATCGAGTGATGCGCCCTTTTCTGATAGGAGTCAAACTTCATAGTCAGCCCACGTAGCTTTGCCAAAGAGATAATACCAAACTTTTGCTTGAGAGCTTCCCACATCACAAATACAGTCGGGTAATGCTCAAACTCACTAATCAAGTCGTTGTGCATGCTGCTCAACATGGTAAAGCGCGCACACCGATCTTTGTTACGCCAAGTCTGAAAGACTTCAAGATCACGACGATGTTGCGCTGTATTGCCCTGCTCTGGCTCAACCATCACTTGTTCAAGTGTGGTCAACACTTTTTGCTCATTAAGGAGGTATTGGATCTTACAACGGCATATATCATAATTGTCGCCATCCAATTTCTCTCCCTTAGTTAAGTCTACCACCATTGTCATAGCAGCCATTTCTATATACAGAGTAAACAAATGCGCAGGGGATATTAATGATAGCAACACAAAAAAAAATTATTTTACAGCAAAAGAATCTAAATTAAATAATAATAATATTACACATGTCTCAAGATCGAAAATTTGCTATGCTCATAATCATCTATTGCGCCTCTAGTGACAATTATTAAAATTTAATTTAATTTCATGTGCAAAAAAAGAAAATAAAATCAATCTCCCACTACTTATGGCATATACAAAGCATGATAAATTCCATACAATAGCATCTTAATGTAAATTTACACATGCTATATTCATTTA
>JAPPVO010007088.1:0-23369 GCA_030407325.1 Camellia japonica
TTTACTCTAGGTTGGCAGGAAAAACTAACTTAGAGGTTGGCTGGAAAAACCAACACCCCTCCTAAGCCCAGGATAAGGATCCAGGCTGCAGGAAGTTGGGTCGCAATAACCAAACACTTTACTCTAGGTTGGCAGGAAAAACCAACTTAGAGGTGGGCTGGAAAAACCAACACCCTTCCTAAGCCTAGGATAAGGATCCAGGCTGCAGGAAGTTTGGCAGGAAAAACCAAACACTTTACTCTAGGTTGGCAGGAAAAACCAACTTAGAAGTTGGCTGGAAAAACCAACACCTCCTAAGCCCAGGATAAAGATCCAGGCTGCAGGAAGTTTGGTTGCAATAACCAAACACTTTACTATAGGTTGGCAAGAATAACCAACTTAGAAGTCGGCCGGAAAAACCAACACCTAGCCTAAGCCCAGGATAAAGATCCAGGCTGCAGGAAGTTTGGCTGGACAAAACCAAACACTTAGTACTCTTCAACCGAAATAAAGATCAAAGCTGAAGAGTGGTTGGCTAGAAAAATCAACTTAGTACTCTTCAACCGAGATAAAGATCAAAGCTGAAGAGTGGTTAGCTGAAAAAACCAACACTTAGTACTCTTCAACCGAGATAAGGACTTAGGCTGAAGAATGGTTGGCTGGAAAAACCAACACTTAGTACTCTTTAACCGAAATAAAGATCAAGGCTGAAGAGTGGTTGGCTGGAGAAACCAACACTTATTGATTCTTTAGCCGAGATAAGGATCAAGGCTAAAAAGGTTGGCAGGTATGGCCAGCTAGACTACAAGCTTAAGACCGGGATAAATATCTCGGCCAGAAAATGTTATACTTCATTTAGATTATGGAAAGTAAAAACAAGCATGGCAGTTAACCGAAATAACAGTTGGAACAAAAGAAGATTTCATTAAACATGCAAAGAGTTACAAAGGGATGGCACTTCAGCCCGGTTATAGTTTTCTTGTCCAAAAGCAGGAAGAAGAAAATACAGAAATCAAGTAAAAAGGTCATCTATTTCTACGTCAAGTTCAACTCGGAGCCCGGTCTCATCTGGTAGCCCGGTCTCATCTGGTAGTTCGGTCGTCAGATCTTCAACCGGTGGCTCCAACTAAGCTGATTGAACAGTAGGGTCATTAACAACCGGGGTATTGTCTGGCTCGGTCTCTTCTTCATCGTCCTCAGCCTGAAGAAATTGTTGCTGAATGACAACAGCATACTCCGTCATCGAATCTGGGATAAAATACGGAGGAGGGTTGAAGACTTCGGTCTCTGGCCCGTGACCGAGCTGTGCCACGGCTGCCCTCCATCCGCATTTGAAGAACAGGTCCTTCGCAGCTTCACATTGCTTGATGTACAAGGCTTCACCCTCTTTAAAACCGCGGTCTTCCGCGTCCTCTAGCTTCTTCTCAAGTTTTGTTATTTCGGCACCCTTTTTCCCTTCAAGCTTGGCCAACTCGCACAAGTATTTGTCTTTCATCACGGCGAGAGCCTTCTATTTATCAGCATCAGCCGAGGTAACTAGCCCAGCGAGACGCGCTACCTCGGTCTCTAGCTCAGCCACCTTCTACTGGGACACTTTCAGCTCGGCCGCCTTTTCATTTGCCTCGGCCATGGCTTGCCTGGTAGTTTTTCGAAGTTCCAACACTCGCTTGTGAGCGATGTGGTTTTTTTGTATGGCCTGCAAAAGGATGGTAAGACACTTTTTCAATATAACCGAGCTGAAAGTTGCAAAAATTTCTTTGGAAAAAAATTAAAGTAAAGGGGCAACTTACCAGCACCATTGATTTTGTGGACGAGCGAAGGGCCTTCAGCTCGGTTAGGTGGTCGTGGTGCCTAGAGATGGCAATGGGGACCCGGCCCGACGGGGACCCGACCCCCCGACCCCGAATTAAGTGGTGATTCCCCGAAAAATATCCCCGCGGGGACGGGGACGGTATTCAAAATTTCATCCCCGATGATATACGGGCCGGGGACGGGGATACAGATTTCAGCCCGATCCCCGCCCCGACCCCGGCCCCGATCCCGCCCGATCCCCGCCCCGTTTCCCCGACAGAAAATTACTGTTTTGCCCTTATATATATATATAACATATATAGGTTTGGTTTTAAAACCAAACCGCAGCCTCTTTCTCCTCCTTCTATCTCTCACTCTCTCACTCTCTCTCGGTAAAACCCTCCCCCCTCCGATGTCCTCCCTCTGATGTCCCTCCGATCCGATCTCCATCACGCCTCACGCCGATCTCCCTCCTTCCGAAGACTTCATCACGTCCTTCCGATCTGAGGTCTGGATGCTAGATCGATCTCCATCATGCCTCGTCTCTCTTCTCCGACTCCGATCGATCTCCATCTGCCGCAGATCTGAACAAGAACAACACAGATGATGAAGATGATGATAGATATGTTTTTATTTTTTTATTTTTTATTTTTTTAAGATGATGATAGATATGCTTGTGTGTGTGTGTTTGATGATGAAGATGATGATAGATCTATCTCGATCTGTCTATCTATCTTGATGTTGATGATGAAAATATGTTATTGTTGATGATTTGATCTGTCTAGCTATCTTGATGTTATTGTTGTTGCCGTTGATGTTGATGATGAAAATGTTCTATCTATCTCGATCTGATTTATGAGCTGCGGGGATTTTCCGGGGTCGGGGAAACCCGATCCCCGTTAGGGGACGGGGGTGGGGGGGATGATGGGTTCCCCGTCGGGGATCGGGGACGGGGACGGGGAATTCTGTAACTTCGGGGATCGGGACGGGGAGGGTGATCCCCGGCCCCGGCCCGCCCCGTTGCCATTCCTAGTGGTGCCTCATGTCGGCTGGAAGGCAAACACCTTTAGCCAGGTTGAATGCCATCAGGTGGTCTTTTTCTGCGACCACTGAGTCAAAATCTGTGATAGCACGGTTCTGAAAAGTGATTTTTTGGAGCCCACTTATAGGAGGTAGCTCGGTCTGGGCGCTCAGGTGGGGGGCTTGGCGGAGTAGTTTATGGAACCACGGTTTCGTCTTCGTCAACAAGGCGTTGCTCGGTTGTGGAAGTCCGAGCACGCTTGTTTGGGCGAGATGACGAAGGCTGATGGGTTGGCAGAGCTACCACGATTTCTTGAGTTTGACCGGCTGGTGGTACCTCGGTCTAGTTTGTTTCGGTCAGAAGGGCTCGCACGGCTCTCTTCTTGGCCATTTCTTGTTCGGCGGTTAGCGGGATGAGATTGATTTGGGGCAGCGATGGGTCTGGTTCAGGAGAGGCTTCTAACAAGAAGTCAATTACCTTGGACTTTCACCTGCCGCTGTATCTATACGTCGGTTCAAAATTCAATAGCTCGGCCCAGCCTCTGGTAGGATATCGTAGCGCGGCGCGAAGAGTGGCTAGTTGGGATAGCTGTACTGTGACTTGAGAAAAGTTCAATCTGCATAAAAGAAGAAAGACAAAGGTTAGTCCGGTTTAGAATGTTCAGACCAAGGTAAAAAAAGAGAAAAGCGTGGAATTCAGCCGAGGTAATCCTACCGGCTACACCCTTGTTCCAATTTATTCTATGGCCTGGGATTTGGGCTTGGTGGTCCTCAAAATTCCCAGAAACCCAGAAGAAATCATCATCATTGACGTCTTTATCCGGAGTATTTTTTATTATCTTTTCACGCCGGCACCTTATTCTTAAGTAATAGACCCAGCCATCTTCGGCCGATCCTATGGAGTACTGGTAGAAGAGCTCGGCTAGACCGAGATTAAGTCCAGCCCGGCGGTTTAGCTCGGCTATGCTGTTTATTATACGGTAAGAATTGGTGGAAAGTTAGGTAGGGCAGAGCTTGGTTTGCCTAAGGAATTCACAAAGGAGGGGCTGTACAGGGAATCGCAGACCGCACTCTACGATGGAAATAACATTAAAAGGGACAAAGCCTTCTTTTCCCCAGGGAACGGTTTCTGGTTCGGCCAATGAGAGGTGGACGTCATCTGGAATTTGGTAGTCCTTACGAAATTCAGCTATGGCCCCTGGTGAGTTTACTAAAAATCTATACTTGCCCATTTGTGGTCTAAGTTATGAATAAATTAAACCGGGTGTTAACTCGGTCGAAGAATAGTGTTGAGTAGCTCGGTTGAGCGCTCAAGGGAGTGCCTGGGCAACCTAAGTCTGCAAAGTGAAAAACAAAGGTGTTAAGCGCAGATCGTTGGACCGTGCTAAAAGAAATAAAGGCAAGATAAATAAAATCCTAGCTCGGCTACGTGGGCAACTATCCATTCTTAGCTCGGTTTGAGCGGAGGCCTTTAGCCTGGTTGAACTTTTGGGCAGCATCTTTAGTTTGGTCGTAAACTAAGGAAGCTAGTTTAGTCCCAAGTTCTAGTTCGGTCAGTGGTTTGGGCTTTCTAGCGCGGTATTGCACGAACTTAAGGCGGTTCGATAGCCTGGCCAAGAAGTAAGGCTATTAGCAAGTGTTAGCTCGGTTGTTTAGTCTCGCTATGTTCGTACCTACTACAAACAGCATCCTAGTTCGGTTGGGGCGTGATTTTGGATCAAATACAGCGTTTTTCACATTATTCATGAATATAGTGGTTCTATCACAAGATTTTCCCAGAAGACTGGAAATAAAAGTGGTGTGTGTTTTGAAAAAAACATACAAATACGCATGCTGTGAATTGCAAAGACAGATACGAAGTCAACAAACGAGGAAATAGGATTGAGTCACTTACAAGAATGGAGGCAAGTTGATAAAGATCCGAGTAGCAAGAAAGAGCACGAGCTTTGCAAAAAGAAACAGTGGTTGCAGAAATGGAGACTCGAGCAAGAGAGCAAGAGGGAGAGAAGGTGAATAGTAAGAGAAATGATTCAAAAATAGGGTTTTTTGCTTTGTGTAAAGTTTTTTGGCGGGACTGTTCAAAAATTGCGAAGTACGAAGAACGGCGTGACAGCTATGCTGGCCACTAAGAGTCTACCACGTGTCCATTGGAATGAGAAGCGATTCAGTTACAACGATTGAAAAGACGTTTTGACCGGACAGATGGAGCCCGGTGTGAATTTAGCTTAGTTGGAAGACTAAAGTTTTTAGCTCGGTTGAAAAACTAAAGCTTTTAGCTCGGCTGATAACAGGTAATCCCTATCATGCTGCGCAGATGGGATTAAGGGGCAATTGAGAGGGTAATTTATATATAAAATTGGGCCGAGCTGGGTAATGGGCCGTTATGAGCCATAGTAAGAATGGCGGGGTAAAAAAGCCTTGGAGTTAGTCCGGCCCAAGAGAGCCTTGAAGTTAGTCCGGCCCAAGAGAGCCTTGAAGTTAGTCCGGTCCAAGAGAGTCTTGCAGTTAGCTCGGTCACTACACTCAGAGATAGCTCGGTAATACCATATCGAGCCAAAGTATGTCGAGCTTTCCTCAGAACCTTGCTATTTTAGCTCGGTCCAAGCATGCTATGGTTAGTACGATTTATAAACTAGAAGTCGAGGTAAGAGCAGTGAAAGGAAGAACCGAACTAGCTATAGTTCGGTCTAGTCTGCAGCTTTAGCATGGCCATGTTACCTCGGTTATTGACCATAGTAAAACCATCTCACTTGGTTTAAACAGTGAGGGGGGTGTTGAAGGATAAGCATTATCTTTCAGGAATGTGATTCCTAGGAGGACTCTACATGGAGAAGTAAGAGTCCTACTAGGGTTGTGCCACGCGGAACCTATAAAAGCTCACAACATCACCTATGGAGAGGTAACACAACTTTGATTCTCGAATACATAGAGCTTTTGTCTATTTGTCTGTTTTTGTTGACTTAGGCATCGGAGGGGTATCCGGCACACACCCGCCGGCTAGCTCACGTTTGTGTTTTCAGAGAGTAAAGCGACGTTATACGGAGGAGCGCAATCTTGATAAACAGGATTATACGAGGACAATATTTCGTGCTCATACAGCAACTGAATAGAATAGCATAGGTCTTATAGTTTCAACAAATCAATAACACATTCTTCGTCTTCCGTCTTCTCTCTCTCTACTCTTGCTCCTCCATCTTCTCTCTTCTCTCTCTATCTCTCTTCTCCCATTTTCAGCTTTTGTTTTTTGTGCTTTTTTCGAAAGAAACAGTTCAGAATCGTTACGTAACGGTGCGTAATAGGCCATTACGATCGTTACAACACCGTTACGACTGCTATGGCAGCCGTTACGGCCAACACACCTGTGAATATCAAGCACACTACAAAAACGACCGTAACGAGTGACAGTAACCACCATAACCGTTACGTAACGGCGTTACGTAACGGTTGCAATCGCTTTTTAAAACCTTGACAAGGAGTTAACTATTATGATTTCATATGTAAGGATCAAAATAAAATTTGATACAAAGTGCAAAAATACAAAATCTAATTTATCCTATTATTATTTGTACTAGGCATTGCGAAATGTTGTTCAGAGTTGAGGGTGATGGAGATCCCTCTACTGTAGATCACGAGATTCCCCTCTCGGCTTATTTTCACAACTCCCGAGGTATCTATCAATGGATTGGCTCCATTGGCAACCCAAATCATCCTATGGGTGTCATTTGGGTTAATAAATATAATTGATTGAATTCCCAAGTAACGATTTGTCGATCCATCTTGGCTAAAGAACACAAGTCGAAAATTCCCTTTCAAAGCTTTTAGATTTATGAAGTATGGATACTCGAAAAATATTATTGTATTCGTATCAGGTACGTACCAAGTACTTATCAATACTAATATTTGTATTGATAGGGCTGCACGCATATCGGATTCTCAACATACGTATTGGGCATTTATTATACATTCTTTGGCAGTTGGGTACTCTATGGGTACTTCATGAGTACATTAGGAATACACCAAGTTATGAGGCATTCGTGGAAAGACGTTTAATTTATTAGAGAATTCTTATTTGCTTGAAATTGCAAATACTTTACTTGATGTGTCAAAGATAAAAGATGTATTATTCAATGATGAAATTGATGGAAGTGAAAGCTAAAGTTTTAAATTAAATTTTGCTTTGCTTGCTTTTGGAATGAAATTTTATTTTGTAATTTGTCCTATTTAATGGTATTAAAATAGTTTATAGACTTTGCTTTGATATTGTACTGTTAAATTATGATTTCTCTTTTGGTTTTGTAATTTCTCCTTTGGCAAATTACACTAACGGTCCCTATAGTTTGGGGCTTGTATCACTTTGGTCTCTAACTTTTTAATTGTAACACATTTGACCCTGAATTTTGAATCTTGTTCCATATAAGGACAATTGAACATACCATTACTCAATTTCAAGGGTAAAATCGTTAATTGATAAAATATAAACTAATTTGACAAAAATAAATGTCAAAAAATATTTTTGAATTTTTAAAAATTATTTTTACCCACCAAAGATAAAATTATGTAAAATTAAAATATTTATCAATTTTACATAATTTTATTTTTGGTGGGTAGAAATAATTTTTAAAAATTAAAAATATTTTTTTGACATTTATTTTTGTCAAATTAGTTAATATTTTATCAAATTGACGATTTTGCCCTTCAAATTGAATAATGGTATCTTCAATTATCTTTATTTGGAATAAGATTCAAAATTCAGGGTCAAATGTGTCACAATTAAAAAGTCAGGGACCAAAGTAATTTGAGCCCCAAACAATAAGGACTGTTAGTATAATTCAGCCTTTCTCTTTTTAATTTTGGTATTGAACTTTGAATTGTAAATTGAATATCAAACTATGAATCATAAAAAATAAAAAAAGTTATTGACGTACCCTAACCGTACCAGCATATTTTTTTTTTTTTTTAAGTCTTACCGTATTGACATACTACACCTGCACTTCATAGCTTTAGATATTCCCCATCTCTCATTTCTTGGCTAACTCCAAGTGTGTCTGTTGAATTGCAAACACTAAGATGAAAGAACCAACAAGAGAGCACCAAACAATGTTTCATCATTCTTGTGCTATCCATTCATCTAATTCAGAAAAATTAATGATTCAGAGTACCAACAAGAGAGCACCAAATAGTGTTTCATCATTCTTGTGCTATCCATTGTATTTCTTTTTTCTTTTTTCTTTTTTTTTCCTCCATTTTTTTTTTGTGGTAATAATATATTCACTCACCAAACACGAAGAAGAAAAAAAAAAAGAAAGTAATCTTAATTGATTTTTCCTTGCTATGCATTGTTGAAAGTTTCATGTAGACTAGTAAAGACCCACCACTGGTGTAAAATGATAAACATCGATCCATGTTTGTGGGAGCGATGGAAGTGGTAGAAGAGGAAGTAGAAGTAGAAGTGAAAGTAAAAGTGAGCATAATTTAATTTGATTTTATTTTTAAAAAAAAATAAATTAAACCCAAATCGTTGCTTAAGATTAGATTTGTAACAGAGTCAAATCATAAAAATCATAAAACCAAACTGGACCGAACCATTTGAGACTCAATTATGTTAAGTTTGAAAAAACAATTTTATGTAATTTGTTATTATTCACAATTTACGCACAAAATATTATACCATATATCAAATATCAAGTAAAGTAGGTTGTTTTTTTATACAAAGCATCTCTAAAGCTAAGAGGCAAAATGCTTTGTAACAGTACACATAAAAGTATCATGTTCATTTTGCCTAAGTAATTTAGTTAGTATACACTCCAATCATATTTTTTATTTTAGCTAATCAATCAAACTAACTTAACTATTTAAATAAAAAAAAAAGATTAGAAACATAGATTAATAAATAAATAATCATTTTATAACATACTGTATATATTGACATGACATTTGCAAATATGTTTTTTTTAAATATACAATTAAATTATTTTTTAAATATATATATTAAATTATTTTTTTTTTAAAAAATTTTTCAAACGATCATATTTTCAAATTGTAATATTTTCTCCTCTAGGTAATGTTCTGGCACAATACAATGGTGCAAAACCATGTTGATACAATCTCAATCAAGATCAAGACATTCCTCAGGACGATTACTTTAAACTATTGAGGTCATTTCTCAAGACATTTTCCAAAACGACCCACCTTATATAATAGAAAAGTGGTTGAGAGTATTAAAAGTGGTGTTCTAATAGCACCACTAATGATGTGGCAGTGTGCGAGCCTATGCCTTTTTTTTTGACATTCCTAATGTATTAATGCTATTAGTAATCTTTTTTTTAGTAGTATGAATCATTGTTGTATATAATATCATATGCAATTGGTATGTGCATATATTGTTTTTGTTGTCTGATTATGTTTAGCAAAAAAATGAAAATTAAAATGCAGCCTACAATGATTTTTCAAACAAAAAAGCAACATGCTATCATTTTCCCATAAGGAAAACTAGCAAGCAAATAGATGCAGGAACTTTTAAGTGTCATGACCCGCTTCCTGTACCTAATGGTTAAGTATCGTGATGGTTAGTAACTGAGGTTATCTCCAGTCAATTCTTAAACAAATCAATAAACGCGAGCGGAAGTAATATTTAAATGGGGGTACCAAAATAATCATTGGAGTTTCTATTTTTATTACAAAATTATATTGACAAAAAATGCCGATATTTACATAAAAAAATAAAATGAAAGTACTGTGTGCGTTTATTCCGCAACCCCGTGTCTAAGACTTTCCAAAAGCTATTTCTGAATTGCATTATTTTCTGAAAATTGGTAAACAGCTATAAGCACATGGCAGAGTGAGAAATATTATACCAAAAATATAAGGGACACAAAATAACCATGGATAGTGAAGTAGCCAAAATATTTAAGATAACTTAGTCAGAACAAATAATCTTTTAAATAGAAAAACTGAGATTATGTAAATAAATAACCATAACCACAATAATTTGGTAAACAAATCATTTAAGTGGCAAAAACTAAAATACAGAAATTATGTAAATATATAACCATAACCACAGTACGGAACAGAACAGAACAAAGGTCACAGGAGTGACAGTCAGAACAGAGGTACGGATTCAAGAGGTGGCTCGTACGAACTCTAGAGATGGCTCCCACTATAGTGTAGCACTTAGCTCCGTACAGCATTTTGCTCCGCACAAAACAGAGGTCAATGGATTCTTAACAATACAGAGGTACGGATTCAAGAGGTGGCTCGTACGAACTCTAGAGGTGGCTCCCACAACAGTGTAGCACTTAGCTCCGTACAGCACTTTGTTCCGCACCAGAAATCAGAGGGTCAATGGATCCATGACAAACAGAGAACCACAAAGTGGTTAAACAGAGAACAATAGTTATTTAAGTCTCCCAAGGCGTGGGACTCCCGTGGTGGTACTTACAAAACATAATTGTTTATAAGGTCATAGTCAAATATTCTTTAAAATATAATCAAACATATCCACGGGTTTCATTTTCACAAATAGGGTTCAGAAATAAACCACGTAACTGAAATATTTATATAATTTATAATAGTTTATAAAACATAACTTGTATAAAATAAATATGATAAGTCAAAATATACGTAAAATATATTATATTAACTCAAGATATAATATAACTACCTTAACTTTAATACTTTACTCTTTCTTTCCACTACTAAAGATCCTTTCAACTTCCATTATTTTATTCCTCTTTTCTTCCTTTCTTTCTCTCGTCTTTCCCTTTCTTTCTTTCTTTCCCTTCTTTCCCTTTCTTTCTTCAGATCACCTTTCCCTATTTATAGAGACGTGAACACATCACCTGACCAACACGTGGCCAGGCCGAATCTCTCTCCACATTCAATCACAGATTCAATTAGATTTATAGTTATCTATTAATAAATAATTAACATAATTACATTTTTACCCAGATTCTTAATATAATTATATAAATAAATTAATCCATAATTAAATTATACTTTAACCCAGTATTTTAATATAATTATATAAATAATTAATTTCTAATTAAATTACACTCTATCTTATACTAACAGAAAATTAATTATTTATTTTACTACCACACCCATCATTATTATTATTATTATTTATACTTTGATCCCTAAATCTTTAATAATTATATTATTTTACAAAATTACACATAATAATACAAAATAAATCATATATTTTTCCAACTATAATTAAATAATATTAGTATAAATTTTACAGAATAATTAAAAATCTGGATTGTTATAATCTTCCCTCCTTTTAAAATTTCGTCCTCGAAATTTGTCATATGTGTAAGCTATCCGCTGCGCACTCTGATAAATATATATTAGATGATTAATTTGATAGAAAATATTACCTCAAAAAAAAACTTTACCAAAAACAACTCACTTTCTAATTGTCAAAAATTATTTTGGGCCAAAATGAGAAACAATCGGTGATTTTAAAAAAATTTCACTCGTTTTGTTTACGATAAAAATAAAATCAGAACAGAATGACAAAATCATATGCAAGAGTTGAAAAAAATTGTGATGAACTTTTCATTGATGGGAAATAGTTTCAAAATTAGTATCTTATAATTTGAACCCACTTTTAAAAAGTCAATTTTTTTTTTTGAATACTGAACTGAAAATTATATATATTTAATTATATTATAATTTTTGTGGATGCTTGAGCCCGACATCCTTTGTTTTTTTTTTCCCTCTTTTGCTATAACAAATATAAATTATATCTAATATTCCTTACAAATTATGCACAAAAAAAAAATTAATATGTATATATAAAATCATACAAAATTATAATATAATTAAATCGACTAACAAAATATAATATTTAAGTAATAATTACCTGTCATTCTACTTCTTAAATGTGCATGTGTCTTATGCTCCAAAGATGATTTTATTATTATTATTTTTTTTCATAAACCATTGCTCTGATACCATTCGTCACGACTCGCTCCCCGTACTCAAGGGTTAAGTATCGTGATGGCCAGTAACTGAGATTACTTCCGACCAATTCTTAAACAAATCAATAAACGCGAGCGGAAGTAATATTTAAATGAGGATACCAAAATAATCATTGGAGCTTCTATTTTTATTACAAAATTATATTGACCAAAAAAGCCGATATTTACATAAAAAATAAAATAAAAGTGCTATGTATGTCTATTCCGCAGCCCCGCGTCTAAGACTTTCCAAAAGTTATTTCTGAATTGTATTATTTCCTGAAAATTAGTAAACAGCTATAAGCACATGGTAGAGTGAGAAATATTATACCAAGAGTATAAGGGACACGAAATAACCATGGATAGTTATGTAGCCAAAACATTTAAGATAACTTAGTCGGAACAAATAATCCTTTAAATAGCAAAACTGAGATTATGTAAATAAATAACCATAACCATGATAATTTGATAAACAAATCATTTAAGTAGCAGAAACTAAAATACAGAAATTATGTAAATATATAACCATAACCACGGTACGGAACAGAACAGAACAGAGGTCACAGGAGTGACAGTCAGAACAGAGGTACGGATTCAAGAGGTGGCTTGTACGAACTCTAGAGGTGGCTCCCATTATAGTGTAGCACTTAGCTCTGTACAGCATTTTGCTCCGCACAAAACAGAGGTTAATGGATTCTTAACAATACAGAGGTACGGATTCAAGAGGTGACTCGTACGAATTCTAGAGGTGGCTCCCACAACAGTGTAGCACTTAACTTCGTACAGCACCAGAGGGTCAATGGATCTATGACAAACAGAGAACCACAAAGTGGTCAAACAGAGAACAATGGTTATTTAAGTCCCCCAAGGCGTGGGACTCCCGTGGTGGTACTTACAAAACATAATTGTTTATAAGGTTATAATCAAATATTCTTTAAAATATAATCAAACATATCCATGGGTTTCATTTTCACAAGTAGGGTTCATAAATAAAATCACGTAACTGAAATATTTATATAATTTATAATAGTTTATAAAACATAACTTGTATAAAATAAATATGATAAGTCAAAACATACGTAAAATATATTATGGTAACTCAAGATATAATATAACTCTTCTTAACTTTAATATCTTACTGTTTCTTTCCACTACTAAAGACCCTTTCAACTTCTATTATTTTATTCCTCTTTTCTTCCTTCCTTTCTCTCGTTTTTTCCTTCCTTTCTTTCCTTCCTTCTTTTCTTTCCCTTTCTTTCTTCAGATCACCTCTCCCTATTTATAAAGAGGTGAACGCATCACCTGGCGAACATGTGGCTAGGCCGAATCTCTCCAGATTCAATCACAGATTCAATTAGATTTATAGTTATCTATTAATAAATATTTCAGTTAATTACACTTTGGCCCATATTCTTAATATAATTATATAAATAAATTAATTCATAATTAAATTATACTTTAGCCCAGTATTTTAATATAATTATATAAATAATTAATTTCTAATTAAATTACACTCTATCTTATACTAATAGAAAATTAATTATTTATTTTACTACCACACACATTATTATTATTATTATTATTATTATTATTATTATTTATACTTTACCCCTAAATCTTTAATAATTATATTATTTTACAAAATTACATATAATAATACAAAATAAATCATATATTTTTCCAACTGTAATTAAATAATATTAGTATAAATTTTACAGAATAATTAAAAATCTGGATTGTTATAATCTTCACTCCTTTTAAAATTTCGTCCTCGAAATTTGTCATATGTGTAAGCTATCCGCTGCGCACTCTAATAAATATATATTAGATGATTAATCTGATAGAAAATATTACCTCAAAAAAAACTTTACCAAAAATAACTCACTGTCTAATTGTCAAAAATTGTTTTGGGCCAAAATGAGAAACAATCGGTGATTTTAAAAACTTTTCACTCGTTTTGTTTACGATAAAAATAAATAAAAATAAAATCAGAATACAATGACAGAATCATATGCAAAGGTTGAAAAAAATTGTGATGAACTTTTCATTGATGGAAAGTAGTTTCAAAATTAGTATCTTTATAATTTGAACCCACTTTTAAAAAGTCAAAATTTTTTTTTATACTGAACTGAAAATTATATATATTTAATTATATTATAATTTTTGTGGGTGCTTGAGCCCGACATCCTTTGTTTCTTTTCCCTCTTTTGCTATAACAAATATAAATTATATCTAATATTCCTTACAAATTATGCACACAAAAAAAAATTAATATATATATATATATAATCATATAAAATTATAATATTATTAAATCGACTAACAAAATATAATATTTAGGTAATAATTACCCGCTATCCTACTTTTTAAATGTGCATGTGTCTTATGCTCCAATGATAATTTTTTTTTATTTTTTTCATAAACCATTGCTCTGATACCATTTGTCATGACCCGTTCCCCGTACCCAAGGGTTAAGCATCGTGATGGCCAGTAACTGAGGTTGCCTCTGGCCAATTCTTAAACAAATCAATAAACGCGAGCGGACGTAATATTTAAATGAGGGTACCAAAATAATCATTGGAGTTTTTATTTTTATTACAAAATTATATTGACCAAAAATGCCGATATTTACATAAAAAAATAAATAAAAGTGTTGTGTGTGTCTATTCCGCAGCCCCGCGTCTAAGACTTTCCAAAAGTTATTTCTGAATTGCATTATTTCCTGAAAATTGGTAAACAGCTATAAGCACATGGCAGAGTGAAAAATTTTATACCAAGAGTATAAGGGACACGAAATAACCATGGATAGTTATGTAGCCAAAACATTTAAGATAACTTAGTCAGAACAAATAATCCTTTAAGTAGCAAAACTGAGATTATGTAAATAAATAATCATAACCACGATAATTTGGTAAACAAATCATTTAAGTGGCAGAAATTAAAATACAGAAATTATGTAAATATATAACCATTACCATTGTACGGAACAAAACAGAATAGAGGTCATAGGAGTGACAGTCAGAACAGAGGTACGGATTCAAGAGGTGGCTCGTACGAACTCTAGAGATGGCTCCCACTATAGTGTAGCACTTAGTTCCGTACAGTATTTTGTTCCGCACAAAACAGAGGTCAATGGATTCTTAACAATACAGAGGTACGGATTCAAGAGGTGGCTCGTACGAACTCTAGAGGTGGCTCCCACAACAGTGTAGCACTTAGCTTCCGTACAGCACTTTGCTCCGCACAAGAAATCAGAGGGTTAATGGATCCATGACAAACGAAGGACCACAAAGTGGTCAAACAGAGACCAATGGTTATTTAAGTCCCCCAAGGCGTGGGACTTCCGTGGTGGTACTTACAAAACATAATTGTTTATAAGGTCATAGTCAAATATTCTTTAAAATATAATCAAACATATCCATAGATTTCATTTTCATAAATAGGGTTCAGAAATTAAACCACGTAACTGAAATATTTATATAATTTATAATAGTTTATAAAACATAACTTGTAAAATAAATATGATAAGTTAAAACATATGTAAAATATAGTATGGTAACTCAAGGTATAATATAACTCATCTTAACTTTAATACCTTACTCTTTCTTTCCACTACTAAAGATCCTTTCAACTTCTATTATTTTATTCCTCTTTTCTTCATTCCTTTCGCTCTT
The DNA here is from genome assembly GCA_030407325.1 of Camellia japonica. Taxonomy (NCBI): domain Eukaryota; kingdom Viridiplantae; phylum Streptophyta; class Magnoliopsida; order Ericales; family Theaceae; genus Camellia; species Camellia japonica. Next base: position 15,428 of record JAPPVO010007088.1, read on the forward strand.
TTTTCCTTTCTTTCCTTCCTTCTTTTCTTTCCCCTTTCTTTCTTCATATCACCTCTCCCAATTTACAGAGAGGTGAACGCATCACCTAGCGAACACGTGGCCAGGTCGAATCTCTCTCCACATTCAATCACAGATTCAATTAGATTTATAGTTATCTATTAATAAATATTTAAGATAATTACACTTTGGTTAAGATTCTTAATAAAATTATATAAATAAATTAATTCATAATTAAATTATGCTTTAGCCTAGTATTTTAATATAATTATATAAATAATTAATTTCTAATTAAATTACACTCTATCTTATACTAGCAAAAAATTAATTATTTATTTTACTACCACACCCATTATTATTATTATTTATACTTTGACCCCTAGATCTTTAATAATTATATTATTTTACAAAATTACACATAATAATACAAAATAAATCATATATTTTTCTAACTGTAATTAAATAATATTAGTATAAATTTTACAGAATAATTAAAAATTTAGGTTGTTACATGTGGGGATACATTTTCTGAAGTACCAACACGTGGCCAAGGTGACGTTGATGTGTCATCCGAGGTGCCACGTGTCCTGGTCATGACGCCGAGGTTATTTCGGCTAGGCCGAGGTTATCTCCGAAGATATCGGAATCCGGGGTAAGCGGATAAAGCACAAGAGTCCTAGAACGAGGAAGGACTTCAACATGGATAAGGATAACACTCTTAGGGAGTTTATCTTTATCTCTTGAAGAGTCCAGGATAAGCACTGAGTGGAAGTTCATTGAAGATAGGCTTCTATGGGAACTAGGATTGAATTAGTTATAAAAGAGAGGCACCCCCGATGGGTCTAAGGGACGTAACTTATATTCAGAACAGTGAGTTAAACACTATTGATTATCTTTGAGAGATATTTGATTACTGATTTAATCATCGGAGTGCCCCCGGGTGGACGAACCACTGCTGGAGTCTCTTCTTTCTGTTGCAAGTCGTTCGGGCTAATCCTATTCTGCCAGTGTTCTCCAGCTGGATACTGAGTTGGCAGTGTGGTCAGAAATTCACTCAAACATTACATATAGTTTGAGTTAAATTTTATTTTCCTTGCTATATTTTTAATTTCAATAATTTATTATTTATATTTTATTGCAATTTTAATCAAGTTATTTTATTCAAATTTTCATTAATTTTTCATGGGGATATGTTAACAAGTGTTCTAAAATTCTTGATTTTAACCTCTAACTTAATCAGAAAGATCAAATTAAAATTAAATTTAAAAAGTAAAAATCAAATCATTCAATTTAAAATAATAGAACCAAAATAAAACTTTATTAAAAGTGTAATTATTCTGTATGGGGTCAGGTTTTTTTTATTTTTAATGGGTAAATTACAAACACACCCTTAAAGTTTACTTAAATTACAAATTACTCTTGTAGTTCTAAAAATTATATTATGGCCCTGTTTGGTAGGTCTTATTTCCAGCTTATTTCAGCTTTTAACTTAATTTAAGTTATTTTGATATGTTTGGTTCAGCTTAACAATACAGCTTATAGCTTTTTATAAGTCAAAAATCAACTTATTCTTTGAGTAGGGGAGGAGAAACTTAATTTATAAGTCAAAAATCAGCTTATGTTCACAGTTATAAGTTATAAGCTGTTAAGTTATAAGCTATAATCACTTCCTCACAGCTCTACCAAACGAGGCCTATGTCCCTTAAGGTTTTAATTTCATAATAAATAGGTCTTTTTATTAATAAATTATCAAGTTAATTAACAGTTTTTAATAATGTTAAAATTTTATTTCAATTAATAATTCAGATAATTTTATTATTATATAGGTGAAGAGTTAAAAATTTCACTTTTTCAATTAATTCTGTTAAATAAAATTTTTTGACAATGAGATATTTATAATTTTTCAGACTAAATAAAATAATTTATATTTTAAGAAAATCTTAGAGAATATATTTGTAATTTACCCATTTTTAATTGGTTACTTTTTTGTGATGAACGGACAGGATTGACCAAACAATCTAACGGTTGAGATTATGTTTCACAGCCAAACCCCCTAAATCACAGGTACTGTTCCAATCCATCGTTGTACTAACAGCAGAAGACTGCCTTGACAAAATGGCGAGTGGTGACGGTGGCGGTGGCGGTGTTCCAAACCCACTGCGCAAGTTAGCATCAGTCGCCGCTATACTCGTCGGCGGATCTCTCATACGCTCTCTAGCACCTCTGCCACCATTCGAACCCGAAGCAATCGTCAATGCCAAACAGGTAACTACTCTCTGTCTCTGTCTCTGTCTCTGTCTCTGTCTCTGTCTCTCTCTCTCTCTATGTATATATATATAAGTGTTTATATATATGTGGGTTTGTATCTAAGGATTGTAATAAACAGTAAATTCGTTGAATTTTGAGTTTTGGGGATTTGGGGTTTTTGTCTCTGCAGAAGAAATTTGAAATTGGCATGTGGGATGTGCAAAGGAAAAGGGTTTTACAATTGCAAATTGTACAAAACGGAATTCAACAATACAGTGGTCACCTTTGATACTGTGTTTGTAGGTGAGAATTTCCCCCCACCATTTTCTTGTTCTTTTTATTTATTTATATATTTCCATGGAACCATGTTAAGTCCACAATGGTTTTGATGATATCACATGATTGCTTTACTTTGACTATGTGCATCCTTGTCTTGAGAAAGAAAGAGAAAAAAAAAAAAAAAAGGTGCTTAAATGGTTTATTTGATAGCCCACAAGCATATGGTTAACTTGATTATTGTATAGAGATTTTAATCTAGTCTTGAAAGGTCCCTAGAAGTTTATAAGGCAATTCAGTGAAGAATACTGCAAAGTGAGAGATTTATAACAAGAATGTAGTATAGCAAATTAGGTTTATTATTGGTACAACTAGAACTAGTAATATGCGTCCTACTACAATTAGCATCTCAACCTAGTAATACAAACTACGACATTCATTTCAATCTCATAATCAACATTGTCGTTGTATTACAAAACACAAATGTTCTGTTCAAACATTTCTATCTTCAACTTATGACAATGTTTACAATGATAAATTTATTCAATAGACAATATTCGTTATATAGACATAAATGTCATCGAACCTCTACTTCTGAAATTGTGACATCATTGATAGAGCAAAGTTCTAGGGTTTTAGGTGTGCTTACATTTGTCACACCCATGATTTTAGAGAAAGCGGGTTGCTTAGGAGTAGGTAAAACCATTGTTTCAGTGGTAAGCATAGACACAACATCTAACATGTTTGGTCTGTCAACTGCAATTTCTTGAACGCACAAGAAACCAACTTGAATGTATCGCATAGCCTCACTTATGGAACATGTTTCAACTAATGCTTGATCCACTAACTCCAAACCTTTCCCTTCTTTCCAAAGGTCCCATGCCTAAATAGGTTCGTAAAAATATCATACAAAGTTAGTCTCGAAAAACGAACAGAGAGATTTTACTAAATTGGATGATATTTAAATTACTTACGTATCCTAGTAAGTTCAATGCACGGTCAGGCCGAAAGAAACTTGTGTTCTTCTTCCCACTTATTATCTCTAGCATCATGACTCCAAAACTGAAAACATCAGACTTCACAGAAAAGAGGCCATCCATAGCATATTCAGGGGACATGTAATCACTGTTTCCATCATTCAATAGATTATATTATTGTGGAAATCCAATGCATTTGATATGTATATAAAGAAATTTTATTTGTACATGTTTGAAACGTCTATCTCACTTACTGTGTTCCAACAATTCTTTTTGTGCTTGCTTGATTTTCATCGTCACAAAAAATTCTGGCAGTGCCGAAGTCAGATATTTTTGGATTCATGTCCTTATCCAATAAAATGTTGCTGGTTTTCAAATCTCTGTGAATGATCTTTAATCTAGAGTACTTGTGAAGGTACAATAGTCCCTGAGCAATTCCTCCAATGATACGAGCACGCATTTTCCAATCTAGTAAATATTGTTTCGTCACATCTGCCATAAAATATGCATGGAGTACATAAATGCACATAAGAAACTCGGAGATCAGGAAGAAATCACAAGGGCAATTGATTAGTTGAAGGTAGCAAAGGAACGAACCGAATAGAAAGAAATCCAAGCTATTGTTGGGTAAGTACTCATATATTAATATCCTCTCATTTCTTTGCATGCAACAACCCAAAAGTCTAACAAGATTACGGTGTTGCAGCCTTGAGATCAATATAACCTCATTCTTGAACTCCTCTAATCCTTGTCTTGAGCCGCTAGAAAGTCTTTTTACTGCTATTTCTTGTCCATTAACCAACTGACCCTGAAAGTTTAAATTTCTTAAATCATCTCACAAAATTCATAAAAGTAATTATAAAAATAAAAGAAAAATAAAAAAAGAGAATGTGATGCATTAGAAGAAGAAAAAAAAAAATGCTTGGGAGCTCTAATTGAGCACCCCAATCCACCCCAATGATGTGGAATGGACCACACCCACACTCCTTATCCCTCCTCTCTCTATTCTCTCTCTTCCAACTCATGAGAGGTCAAAATAGGGGTGATGTATTGAGAGATGTAGCACCACTCTTTAAAAAAAATAGTAACACTATAAAAGATTTATATATTTATTAAAAGAAAATGTAAGATGATTCTTGAATGGAAAAACAAAATAGCATATTAATCTTGAATCTTTAGACCACTAGAATTTTCTATAACTAATCCATGATTTGGGGATGGCAAATTAGAAAGAGAATGATACAAAAAAGTAATCTTTCATACGAGTCAAAAAATAGATTTTGGTTTAATTGCACTTAGCATCATTACACTTTTACTGAAGTATCACTTTAATCCCTCCACTTTCAATTGTGACAGTTAACTGCTTACATTGTAGTCAAATTGCAATGTCACCCTTATCTCCCGTTAACTAGGTTGACATAAATTAAAAATAAAAGAACCAAAGTGAAATTTTAGTAACATTACATGGACTAAAGTGAAAATTTGGTGAAAGTGCAGTGGTGCTAAGAGCATCTCCAACGCTTACTCTAATTTTTTATCAAATTTGAGTAAAGATTTGATTATAAGTTTCATCTAATACCATGTGTTTCAATGCTAATTTTTCAAGTTTTATCAAACAACCAGTTGACCAGGAGGACAACCGGCAATGGGCAACTTTGCAAGCAGAAGGTTGTCTGGTGTACGGTGAAGTCTTGACAGCAATCTACAAAAATTTGATGAATGCTGAAGCCTTCGTCAATTTGATGAAAGTTATGGGTTTCCCCTCATTTGATATGGGTTCGATGTCATGGTTAGAGCAGAAAAGGTGTACTTATTTCATCAAATTTAAATTTGATGAAAAAAAAAAAGAGAGAGTAAGCGTTGGAGATGCTCTAATGAGGCAAGAAAAAGATAGTATATGGCTTGCATGACAAATTATGTCAAGTTTATTAACGTCAGATGAACAAAAGGATAATATTACAACTTAATGTAAGGAGGTTGACTATCAAAATTAAATATAAAGTGGCCAAAATAGAAATTTTAGTTAAAGTTTAGGATGCTAAATAAATGTAACTAACCCTTATATTTTACCTTATAAACAGGTCCATAACCACCCTGACCAATCTTATTTTTCTCGGAAAAGTACTCTGTAGCAGTTTCTATGGTAGAAAAACTGACAAATGGTAACTCCCGATCCTTTTTCTCCCTTTACATGAGCTTTCCTGCATTGCTTAATTCATCAATGCTTGTGACACTGTTATTCAATTCATCCATTAACAACTGCATCCCCTGCACAATCCCAACTTTGTCGCTTCCTCCTGATTAGTTTGAAAAGAAAATTTATCTTTTTAGATTGGCTTAGAATTTAATTAAGTCGTTGATATGATATAGCAAAAAAAAGATACAATACCTTTGAATGATCGATTTTTCCATCGTAGATAGCACAATAATGAGATCGAAGTCAGAATCAGTAGGGAAGTTACTGGACCACCAATAATCAACCATAGATGCCTCTTCCTATTGTTGAGAGTTGTATTATTTGAACTCTCTATTGGGACAGAGTTTAAAAAAAGAAAGAAAAAAAAAATTTGTTAGTTTGTAGCTATAAGAATATATATAATTGTTTGACAGAAACAATCACACAGATGTAGAATAAAGAGTGAAACCCGCATGTGAGCATCAGGGATGACATTCATCTGCATTATCCAGCCAAAATTTTTAAAAACCATTGCAACAGTCCTCTTGGGAATGGACTTGTAATTATTCAAAAAAAATAAAATAAAAGCCATAACTAGATGTAAATGTTATTGATGATAATGGTTATACACTTTTTCGTAAATCCCTTTTTACCTACTTATATTTCATTTAGTCCACATTATTTTCTTATGTTTTAATAAGTTTTATGGGTGACGTAGTTATCAAAATACCTCTAATAATATTCGCATTTACATTGTGAATAATCCCATAAATATGAATGTTCAGATCATCAATGTGAATGTTGACATATCAATGTGAATATTCACATTGTAAAATATGAATGTTCATATCACCAAATTGCTAACTGTTCAAAAACTATTTGTAAGGGTAGAAATGTCCATAAAATATCTTAAATATGAGAATTAGGATTTGGTAGATCAAATGTCCAAATAATAGGACTTATTAGAATATAAGAATATCTTATAAACTAATTGGGATACAAACACTTGAAAAAAGATTTTCTAATAAATTTCTCTTATAATAATGATTCTAGGGTAAATTACATAAATGAAAAGGCAGCACTTGGCAAACTCCATCTTCAATACTCCTTATTAAGGCCCCGTTTGTCAAGTGGGTTGGGGCTAAAATAGCCACAAAAAACAAAACAGGCTATTTTAGCCCCAAAAAAACAAAACATCACATCCAACCCATAATCATTACACTCTTCTCTCACAAAAAAACTCAAAAAAGCCAAAAAGTCAAAAAGCCCTTCCCAAACCAAGCTTTTAAGCCCAGGCTAAAATAGCCAAAAAAGCCAAAAAGCCAAAAAGCCAACCCACTTCCCAAACCCACCCTAAAAGGCATAAATTAATTAGAGAAATATTAAAATACCCTTCAAAGTTCGATGAAAATGCCAAAAAAATAAATAAATAAATAAAATCCCAAGATTTCATAGTCAACCATTTACCGTCGAGTAGCTCTATAAAACTTAAGGACATATAAATGATCTACCATTAGCATTTTCCAATGCCAAATTTCAAAAAAATACCTTATTATTAGCAAACCCCACATGTATTATAAAACATGTGGGTTTTTTTTTTTTTCCAATCAAATTTCAAGGGTTGTGTTTGTATTTTGCTCAATTAACTAAGGAACCATATATTTAGTATTAGCAAAAGACTTACCACTTTTTGCAAGACTGTTGTTACGAATGTGCAAGACTTCTTGAATATCCCACGTATATACGGAAACTTTATAAAATGCGCACCCTGACGCCCCCCCATTAGATGGAGTTACAGAAGCGTAGCCTTGACAAGAACAATTTGTCCTACATATCTCCTTGCAGTCACTAAGATCGAGGCTCAAATTAAATGAACCAAACAAGTACCAATCTAGCTTCATTGATTTTCTCGTCTCGTTGAACACATCTCCACCTATGCAGGTGGATGGGTTATAGTTTACACAACCCCAGATTTCAAATATCCTTGGTCAGGATCACAAGTTACCATTATGTTGCAATAAAAATTATAGTCACAGATAGAAAGCACCCCAGAAGAATCTAACCAAATCAAATTAAACGTATCAGTGTTGTTCCAAGTGAAATAACTCTCATTCCCATTCGAGAAGTAACTGAATTTGAATGAATTGTCAAAATCATCCTTATTAAGTGATGCTACAGTTCGTCCTGGTGAATGGGCTAGACCGATCCAAGCTCCTCAAGCCCACTGGATAACCTACAAGCAAGTTCAACGGGGAACGGGGTAGTCCCC
>JAPPVO010007089.1:0-32027 GCA_030407325.1 Camellia japonica
AACATTGTTCCGGTGCCGAAGAAAGATGGCAGGATCCGGGTGTGTGTGTGCTTCAGGGATTTGAACAAAGCTAGTCCGAAGGACGACTTCCCCTTACCTCACATCGATGAGTTGGTAGACTTCACAGCAGGGCATGCATTGCTCTCATTCATGGATGGCTTCTCCGGATACAACCAGATAGTAATGGCACCAGAAGATAGGGAAAAGACTGCATTTACCACCCCGTGGGGGACATACTGCTACAGGGTAATGTCATTTGGGTTGAAGAACGCTGGAGCTACTTATCAACGGGCCGCGACCACAATACTACATGATATGATCCACAAAGAGGTTGAGGTGTATGTGGACGACATGATTGTCAAGTCCAAGGAAAGAGAGGGCCACTACACCGCCTTGCATAAGTTTTTCCAAAGGATCAGGGAGTTCCGGTTGCGGCTAAACCTCAAAATGTACATTTGGTGTTACAGCGGGAAAAATGCTGGGGTTTCTGATTACACAAAGAGGCATCGAGGTCGACCTTCTAAAATCAAGGCCATCTAGAAATGCCACCACAAGGACTGAAAAGGAGGTGCGAGGCTTTCTGGGTAAAGTGCAATTCATAAGACAGTTTATCTCAAAATTAACCTTGACTTGTGAACCACTCTTTGGTCTCCTGAAGAAAGGAAAGAAGTTCCAATGGGACGGCCGATGTCAAGCTGCGTTTGAACAGATTAAAGAATATCTACAGAACCCGCCCGTGTTGTCACCGCCAGAACCAGGGAAACCGTTGATTTTGTATTTGTCAGTAACTGAAACTACAATGGGCTGCATGCTTGCACAAGAATCAGAAGACAAGGTGGAGAGAGCCATCTACTATCTCAGCAAGAAGATGCTAGAGTATGAAACCCGGTATACACCGCTGGAAAAGGCTTGCTTAGCTTTGGTATGGGCTACCAGGAAGCTGCGGCACTACCTGTTAGCTCACTCTGTAATGTTGGTTTCACGACTTGATCCCATCAAATATCTCTTCGAGAAACCAGCACTTACGGGTAGGCTAGCTCGTTGGTTGCTGTTGCTCTCCGAATTTGATCTTACGTACGTGACACGCAAGTCAGTGAAAGGAAGAGCAGTGGCAGAGTTCCTTGCCGACCACCCGGTTGAGGGGGATGAAGCAGTTGAGTACCTATTTCCGGATGAATCAATTTTGCATATCGACGATGAAACTTGGACGATGTACTTTGACGGAGCATCAAATCAACATGGGTATGGGATAGGAGTGTTGCTCATAGCACCCGACAATTCCCGTATCCCTCTCGCCTTCAAACTCCGATTCAAAGTCTCGAACAACGAAGCAGAATACGAGGCGTGCATCGCTGGTTAGAAGCAGCCCTAGAACTAGGGGCAAGACGGTTGGACGTCATTGGGGACTCGAACCTTGTTGTGTCTCAAGCTAAAGGAGACTGGAAAGTAAAAGAGGAAAGATGATGATGTATCACCAGACCTTGGATTTGCTGATTCCTCGGTTTGAGAAGCTAAGTTTTACTCATCTACTAAGAGAGAACAACAGGTTCGCAGATTCTTTAGCAACTCTATCTTCTATGATAGACATCCCGTGTGGAGTCCGATGCGTCCAGTTATCATCGACCAGAAATTTGCACCGCTATGAGTCGATTGCAACCATAGACGAAGTTCAGGACGAACACCCTGGTATTACGACATCTGGAATTTCTTGGAGAAAGAAGCATACCGGGGGTAAATGCCAAAGACAAAAGAGCAATAGAAGAATGGAGTTCAGTTCATCATCTGCGGGGTAAACTGTATAAACGAGGTCATCTGGGAATGCTAAACTGTGCGTGATGCCGAAGAGTCAAAGCGTCTGATGAAAGCATCACGGGGGTGAATGTGGTGCACCATGAATGGGGTAATGTTGGCACGAAAGATTCAGACAGGGTTATTATTGGTCACTATGGAGGAGGATTGTATTAGTTTCGTCCGGCGATGTCACAAATGTCAGGTTCATGCAAATCGTATGAACATCGCCAACAAAGCTGTAAACATGACTTCGCCATGGCCATTTTCAGTCTGGGGAATTGATGTGATCGGAGCTGTCACGCCGAAGGTTCGAATGGGCATGAGTTCATCTTGGTAGCGATAGATTCTTTACAAAGTGGGTTGAGGCCAATCTTATGCGGTGTTGAGGCTTCGCACGTGAAGTTTATCAGAAACAACATCATCTGTCGCTATGGGGTCCAACGAAATAATTTCAGACAATGGTTTCCACTTCAAGAAGGAGGTGATTGATTTTTGGAGAAATACAATGTGGCTTTTCATAAGTCATCTACTATCGGCCGAAACCAATGGGGCAGTTGAGGCGCAACAAGAATATCAGCGCATACTGCAGAAGATGGTGGAAACCTACCGGGACTGGCAGATAAGCTGCCGTTCGCTCTGTGGGGCTACCGGACTTCAATCAGAACTTCTACTGGGGCGACTCGTATTCTCTGGTCTATGGGATGGGGCTGTTCTACCTATGAGATTGAGGTTCCGTATTACGAGTACTGGCGGAGTGTCAAATAGCCGAAGCAGATTGGACAAAGCAGATTTGAGGAACTCATGTCTTCGATGAAAGAAGGTTGAAAGCACTGTAACACGTCCAAAGTTATCAACGTAGAATCGCCCGGGCTTTTAACAAGGGTTAAGTCAGGAATTTGAAAAGAAGGAGATTTGGGTGCTCCAACAGAGCTCCATCCTGACCCAAGGGGCAAGTTTAGACCAATTGGACTGGTCCTATTTATCAAGTCAATCTGGTCTGGTGGAGCTGTGGTTCTGATGGATCTAGATGGCTTAGAGTTTTCCCGATCAAACATGGACAAGTTGAGAAATCTATCTGAGAGGCTCGCTAGGCCGAAAACCGAAAGGGGACTAGGCAAAAATTCAGAGCATAGAAAATTTGAAATTATAAAATGAGTCGCAAGGTTGAAAACACGAAAGGGCGGCTTGGCAAAAGTTAGAGCGCAAAAGGAGAGTGAAAATACCGAGCGAACCTGAGCCTGAACTACGTAAGGTTGTTCCATCTTGGGATCGTAGCAACTTCATCTTGAAGTTCAGCCAATCTTTTCCCCATAATTTTGTCATTTGATCATTCAGTCATCTTATTCATCAGCATTTACGTGATCTCCGGTACAGTGTATTTCAGACTAGGGGCAACTTTCCAGTTGCTAGGATCCGGGGTTGTGCATCTCAGTGACAGATTCAGGCGTGTCAGTTTGATCCATATCGAAAATAGTTTTGAAAAGTTTTAATAAAAGTTGACTTTGTTCAAATTAATCTTTTTACAACTAAGACCATTTTTGGACCAAAGCGGAGAATTTTCAGTATCACAACCTTCAATTTCATTGATTTTGAAACAGAGTTCTCTTGCTCTTGCATACAATTGAAGTTGCTTTTTATTACACTCAGGAAGAAACTTGAAAGTACTAGTAAAGCAATAAATCGGGGCATAGTCAAGTCAGGCGTCCTGCGCCCCCTGCAGAGCTAGTTGAAGCCTCTGATGCCAACCTAGGCCAACCTGTGCTTCTTCGTTGAGCCAATCCAGCACTCATCAGACAAAGTGCAACTAAAAGGTGGAGCAGGGGCCAGAAGTTCTCTAATTCCCACGCTGCGCCTGCCGAGCCAGCTGTGGCGCCTGAATGGAAATGTAGCTGGATACTCTATCCCTCTGGTGGGAAGTTTGATCATGGCAAACTGGCGCAGAATACGGAATGGGAAATAGAATAGCAGTGAGTCAAGCCAATCAATCGAATCCAACCTGTCGAGACATGCTGTAGCTCATCGCCGGGAGATTGAGCAAGGGCAGCGCCACGCAATGCGATCTGCCGACAAATTGCACATCCATTCAAACCACCATCCCTCATCAAGGGGTTGACCTAGGCGTTGTCGAAAGAAATAGCCACGGGCTGAGTAATGCAGGGCAAGAGTCACTTGCAATTTGTCCAACCTATCTGGGAGGGATGAAAAATGAGAGAATAAAAGAAGAGAGATGTGCGATGAGAGAAAAGTAAGATGAGGGTTTTGTGAGAAAAACCGAGCCTGAGGGCCGAGTGATGTGAGCAAATCTATGTGAGCTTGGGTGGGAAACATTACTGCAGCAGTAATGGACTCCCTGCAAATCTGGTTGTCTCCACGGTAGAAAGTATCCAGGCCCATCAACGTCTCAGCAGGTTGGCGATGCAACTCTTCTTCTCTCAAGCCTGGGCCACTCAATTAGACGGGCGTCGGATCCTCCAAAGCTCGAGACAAACGAAAATGAGATAACATGCATAAAAGAGGGCGTGTTGCGGAAGCCTTGCCAATGGTGGTCGCGCGGTCAAGCATCGGAGAACCGGTAAATCAGGCTTGGATATCCAATTCCGTTACAAATCAGGGATCGAGCATCATGTGCGTTGAGTCACACATCCGCCTAGGGTTTGGGCATGGCCAAAATTGAGTTGAGGCAAGATTTCCTCACCTCGCTCGGATTCTATCAAATTGAAAATCTTCAAAAGTGGGACATACCTCTTGCCCTCCGAAGCTGAAGACGTGCGTCACCGGTTCCAAACCTCGCCGCGGCATAGAGGAAAGGAAGATGTAGGAGTCCGGCCAGCATGAATAGTGCATTCAAGCGAAACCGGAAGTTCAACTTTTCCGAGCCGTCTAGAGAAGAATCCAAGTTGTGAGATTTTCTGCGAGAAATGCCTCATTTTTTGTGAGAAACGGTGATGAAATGAATTAGTTCCAGGGCTGGGGCTTTTATAGGGGGGCAAAACACTATTCAAAGGACACGTGTCAAAATTCTGGGGGTTGTGGGGGAGGTGGCCGGCCGGCCATCTATCCTAGTAGGCCGGCCACCCTCTAGTCTCCAAATGAAAAATATGTTCGGCCATGCATTGGTTCTGTTTTACCCTCCGGAAGGAAGTTTGAGGCATTTCTAAGCATCGGGGATGTCGAAGACCTCCGTTTCTCTCAGTATCGGATGCGTTCCATCATCCAGATCGTCCGTCCGAAGTATGCTTTGTTGTACTTTTGCTTATCGAGTTATTGTTTTGTTTATCGAGTTGTAAGTTTTCGTCGAGCTGTCGCATTTTGTGTTTTGAGTTGTTACTTTTGTTTACTTTTGTTTACGCAATTTTGTTGAGTCTTGTTTATTGAGTCGTTAACATTGTTGTACTTTGCTTATCGAGTTGTAAACTTGCTAAGATTCTGTTACGTCTTAGTAAGTCGAGTTGTTTGATTTGTTGCGTCGGTTCATTACCTGACCTGGTAAATACACAAAGCACATTTCCATTCTATTTCATTTGTCTGCAAAATAATGCGATGTGATGCCAAGAATTTCAAATACAAACATCTTTTCAAAAGCTGTTTCATTCCATCATGTTTTGCAACAAACAAAGGTACAAGTTTTACAGGATATAAAACTGCCTAACAATGTGCAAAGTGCTACAAACTACTAGCCAAAAGGTAAAATAAAGCAGGAAATAACATCAATATCCTCGGGAGCGGGAATGAGGAGGCCCCCTCATCCTCTTCTGCGGGACAACCTCTGCACCATCATCACCATCCGGATCAGAGCTATCATCCTCCGGATCCCCCTCAGCCTCGCCTCCACTCCCGAAACCAAGACCGGAGCCTTCCTCCCCAGCAGATGTCTCTGACTCACGGTCTGCGACCTCCTCTTCCTCCTCAATAATGCGTGCCCTGCGTCTGCGAGACGACCCTGCCCCTGAGCTCCTCGGACAGGCCTAGATGGCCCTGTTCCCTGAGAAGGCCTGGATGGCCCAGCTCCTCGAAAGGGCCCAGATGGCCCAGCACCTCGACCTCTCTGAGAAGGCCCAGGTGGCCTGGCCTGCGACGGAGCATATACGGGAGGCATCTGAAAGTGAAGAGTTCAATACATCAGTTCAAATATGAAAAGCAGATGCAAGTACAATATGTGTGTGAGGTGTGTGTCAGATGTGCTCTACACAGACTATCAATACAGCAGAATGTTCAAAACCAGTATGTTATCAGGGATATGCTAAACACGGGAAAGATGGACAGTACCTGCACGCCCATGATGGCTAGCTGTGCCTCCCTCCGTAGGATCATGCCCTCAAATGTGGCCAGCATCCCGAGCAGCTCGTCCGTGTACTCAACAGGAGGCTACAAATACAAATGCAAAACTATCAGTAAAGGAATGAATGTCCAAATATCTGACTGATAAATCAAAGCTGTAAAACATACCGGGGGTGAATCAGGATCTCTGACATATCCGTGGTCAGGAAGAGGAGGCTCTAGCGGGACCTGGTAAGGAGTCCCGAACCGCCAACTCGTCAACTCGGTCGGCATGTTTGGCCACCCAGCATGTGGATGAAGAGACGGAGGGATCGGAGGAATAGAACTACCTCTACCCCTAGATGCACCAGCCCTGCTAGAGGAAGGGATGTCCGTAGCACGGGCACGACTCGAAGATGGTACATCAGTAGGCCTCAGTGTCGGAGCACGCACTCCCGTCAAGGGGGGCATCAGATATATACGACGATAGGTGGCGTAGTCCCCGTCCATGATATGTAACAAAGCATCGCTGCCCAGCATAGCACTAATGACCTCATGGGAAGATAGCCTATCGGCAGTTCGCATAGTGGCTGGAGGTACAGCAGGAGGGTCCTGAGAATCGTACCCCCACACTTGGCGCAGAAAGCGTTCCCCCAGGAACCATGCCCTACCAACTGGTCCCTCGAGCAGGAACCTATATTGGGAGTTACTCGATCCTCCGGGATAATGATGTCGGAGACCATCGCCAAAGACCGCCCAGGGCTGCCAGGTAATCTGCGGATAACCAGTGCATAAATCAATCAGAAATCAGCAATATACAGAGCAAGTCAAAGATGAAAATGAAAGGAACTGAGAGTTCTGAAATACCTCTGTCGTCCGCACAGTATCAAAATACTGTCGCAGGTAGAAGAGAGTCTCTCGAGGTCTCGCTCGATGCTCGCCCTCGAATACCAGTGAAAACGGAGTCATAAGGAATCCAGCCACCTCCATCTCCGGAGCTAATGTGGGAAAGTATACGTACACCCATAGCTGAGAAAAGCAGTGCGGAATGTGAATACAAAGTGCTAAAGGCAGAATACAGAATGCAAAGTGCGTCGTGTGTGCAATGAACAAGTAATGAGAAGCAGAAATGTAAATCATCAAGAAAACATAACGTACCTCCCAGGCTCTCCAATAGCCGCCAAGCAAGTCTCCCCGCCTGCGAGAGGGTGCACTCATGTAACAATAAAGGGTAGCCAGGCCGGCGCCACCCCAGTCATACCGTCTGACCTGTGATAGGTCCACCAAGGCGCTCAGCAGATACAGCCCAACAGTGTTCCCCCTGTCGGCAAACAAAGTGGTGCCAAAGAGGAACATGAGGAAACCTCGGGTGTACTGCTCAATCTCCTCAGGAGACTCAGGCTCCATATCTGGCCTCCGGAAACGGGAAGAGAACCAGGTGTACCGGACCCTCCCGGAAGCCCTGTCTACGGGTGGGCGAGCCCCCAATAGATGCACCCATGCAGCCTCCCACTCTCCCATATCCTCGTCATAAGGAATGGGCCAACCGCCTGTGTCTAGGCCGGTGAGCACAGCGAAGTCTAAAGGGGTCATGGTCAGGTCCCCGGTGGCAGAAAAGTGGAAAGAATTGGTGGTGTCCCACCATCTCTCCACCAGAGCAGCTAACAATGTCCTGCTGGCAGGACAACGTGCTAATCCCACGAAGAATGGTCCAAACCCTGCTAGATCAACCAGATCCCGGACGGTCTCTGGAAGCTCAGCATACCAGTCTCTCGCGGCGATAGAGCCATATCCTCGTACGGCGCGAGAGCCAACCTGCATTCAGAATGAATATATGTGTTCAGTACACAATGAAATGAATAAGCTGTGTGCAAATGAATTGAAGTAGCAGTGTGCAAATAAATCATTTATCAGTGGGCTGCGTGTTCACTTTATTTCTATCTGGGCTGTGTGTTCAGTAAATCAGTGTTTTGGGCTGCGTGTTCAAAATCCTAATCAGTGGGTGCTGTTATTTTATTTCTATCTGGGCTGCGTGTTCAGTAAATCAGTGTTTTGGGCTGCGTGTTCAAAATCCTAATCAGTGGGCTGCGTGTTCACTTTATTTCTATCTGGGCTGTGTGTTCAGTAAATCAGTGTTTTGGGCTGCGTGTTCAAAATCCTAATCAGTGGGCTGCGTGTTCACTTTATTTCTATCTGGGCTGCGTGTTCAGTAAATCAGTGTTTTGGGCTGCGTGTTCAAAATCCTAATCAGTGGCTGCGTGTTCACTTTATTTCTATCTGGGCTGCGTGTTCAGTAAATCAGTGTTTTGGGCTGCGTGTTCAAAATCCTAATCAGTGGGCTGCGTGTTCACTTTATTTCTATCTGGGCTGCGTGTTCAGTAAATCAGTGTTTTGGGCTGCGTGTTCAAAATCCTAATCAGTGGGCTGCGTGTTCACTTTATTTCTATCTGGGCTGCGTGTTCAGTAAATCAGTGTTGCGTGTTCAGTAAATCAGTGTTTTGTTCTGCGTGTTCAAAATCCTAATCAGTGGGCTGCGTGTTCACTTTATTTCTATCTGGGCTGCGTGTTCAGTAAATCAGTGTTTTGGGCTGCGTGTTCAAATCATTTATCAGTGGGCTGCGTGTTCACTTTATTTCTACCTGGGCTGCGTGTTCAGTAAATCAGTGTTTTGGGCTGCGTGTTCAAATCATTTATCAATGGGCTGCGTGTTCACTTTAATTTATATCTGGGCTGCGTGTTCAGTAAATTTGTTATTTGGGCTGCGTGTTCAAATTTCAGAAAAATCAGTGGGCTGTGTGTTCGCTTTAATTTATATCTGGGCTACGTGTTCAGTAAATTTGTTATTTGGGCTGCGTGTTCAAATTTCAGAAAAATTAGTGGGCTGTGTGTTCACCATCAACTTGGACTGTGTGTTCAGAAAATCAGAGTTTGGGACTGTGTGTTCTACTCGTAGTCAGTGTGCGCCGTGTGTTCACTTTCAAATTTGGGCTGTGTGTTCGACAAATCAGTGTTTGAGCCGTGGTTCAATTCTTAACTAAAGTGTGCCGTGTGTTCACAATCAATCAGTCAGTGAGCCGTGTGTTCAGCAATTCAAGTGTTTAAGTCGCATATTCAGAATGCAAACAAAGCACTATGTCATAAGCTACAACTGTGTGTTTAAGCATGGCAAAGCTACAAAGCGCACGGAAAATGCAGAAAATAAAGTAAAATACTTCTCGTGCATCGTGAGAGAGGTGCTGCTCCGGCTCTCGCAGAAGCAAGTCTCCGGGTACCCGGTCGTTGAAGTCAGTGAAATGACGGAAGACCGCTCGCGGAAGGATGTGCACTGCCGGGGCATATCTCTCGGGGATAAAAGGCCGGACCCTCGGGGGAAGTGCCATGATGTCAAAATCATCTCCGGCACCTGGAGGACCTCCGCCGTGAGGGAAATTACCTGCCATTTCGAGAAATCTGCAAAAAGGAGCAAAAATGAGCAAAAATGAGCCAAAATTGAAAAAGTCAACAAAAGTCAACTCCCGGAAATGAAAAAGTCAACAAAAGTCAACTCCCGAGAAAAATTCCAAATATTGAGACAAACTTACCTCAAGTGGTGAAAATGAGAGAAGAAGCTCCGAAATCAAAATTTAGTCGCTTCAAAGTGCTTAAAACTGAAGGATTTCGTGAAAACAACTTGCAGAAAAGGCTGAAAAGCGCGTATAAAGTGCAGATCTGAAAGAAAAAATGGCTTAGAGAGCAAGAGGAGAGAATTTCACACCTGGGGGAGTGATTTCGGATGGAATGGGTGAGTGTATATCTAGAAATGGGAAAAAAGACCAAAATGCCCCTGCTTTTGGGCAGGTGGCCGGCCGGCCACCTTTTCTGGCTGGCCGGCCATTTCCTTTTTGGTACATGGCCGGTGGCCTCTCCTAGGGCAACCACCTGGCCGGTGGTGTTTCCCACTCCCCCCTCTAGCTCCCTGCAAATTTTGAGGAAGATCGGAGTTCCCGGGACCTGAAAAAGTTCAAGAAAAGTGCACTTCCGGTCGCGAAATCGGTCCGCCGGAACTTCAGCTGCAATTTCTGACATATGTCTCATCATTACTCATCAAAATCAAGGTGTATCCTTTTTGATCATGTTGTGACCTCTCCGAGAGGTGAACCCGAGGTCGCGATTGAGTTGCCTTCACCGAAATGCGCATTTTCTTACTCGTTGTTTCGCAACCGACGGGTACCCTGATTCGTGCTCTTTTTGCATTGTTGTGCGTATAACTTGTATTCTAATCAACATTTTGCATTGTCATGCATGATTTCTTGGTGTACCATATCCCTGTGCTTGTGCATAAGTTGTCACACACGTTCCTTTCTCGCATCGCGATGCGTTTACTCGCCGACACTGTGTGTGTCAAACTTTCGGAATCACAGGAATCACATTGAATATATGTTGTTAGCATATTGTTCTTGTTGAATTTCTCTCTTTTGCAGGCACGATATTGTATGTACGGTTCATTTGAGGCTGGTGCGACCAGACGAATCGCGCAGGTATTGTATCTTCTCCGTGTGAGACGTGACGAGAATCGAATCATTCTCCGCATTCTTAAACTGCATGAAATGTAGTTGTTGCTTTGCATTCTTGCTTAAAATTGTTGCATCTATTTGCGAATACTTGCCTCATTATAGCTTGCTGCATTTGCATGATCATTTGGCTCTGTGCACGTCGCTTTGCATTTTGCCCCCCCCTTTTTGCCTGCGGGCACGCCTGCGGGCGCATATCTCTGTTCATCTTGTATGATTGTCTAAGTCTTCGGCCTTGTCAAAAATGGGTCGTCTCTGGGCTTTGACATTCACTCCCGTCATTGTTATGACTTCCGAGTTCTGTCAAAGAGGGGCAACTGTAGACACCCCATTTTTGACCGACCTTAAGACTCAGACGTCACCGATTGAGCGCTCGATGATGTTGCATACCGTGCTCGTTCAGAAGTCTCAGAGTCGCGGCTGCGCGCCCTGCCTCCGGACTTCCGAACCCTCTTCTGTGCCTTGCCTCGGTTTGCGAACCAGACTCGGTTTTCTCTGTTTTTCTTCCTGAGGGGAGGGAGAGGTCTAGTAGATCATCTCTCAGTGGCCGTGGGCTACTTTTCGTGGCCGTAGGCCATTTTGCCCATTTCGGAGCCCGGTTCCCGGTTTTCAGAGCCGGCAGGCCGTGTGCCTCGGTTCGGGACCACCCAACCATCTCCGATTCCTCCGGTTTTTGGCATGCATCTCATTTACTCCCTAACGAGGGACACTGGGGTCTTAGATACCCACTTCGTGGCCGAATGCCACTTTCGGTGCTTACAGCCTATTTTCGGGACCTCGAACTGCGTGTTTTGGTCCCCGAGCATTCGTTTTGCATCGATTTTTGTTCATTTTTGGCAGGTACCTCTGTTTTATCATAACAAAGATTACTGGAGGGTGGGAGGCTAGCAATTGTCCAAGCAACCTGTTATGCTCTTCTGGCGCCCCCCGGCGCCCGTTTTTCTCACTTCCGGGCTAATGTTGACCACCCTAGGGCCTTTTTCTTCAAGCCAAAACCACATATTCGTGTTGTACACACATGGGAGGACACTAAAAACCCATGGCCGGCCAGTAATTCTTCTTTTCATTTTTGACCCTCTTTGAAAAGTGAATTGTTGTTTCTCCTGGTTCAGAGTTGCCAATTTCCAACCACAGGGCCTTGAAGAGGAAGCATGGGAGGACACTAATATATAGAGCTCGGCCAGCAATTCTAACTTTCCATTTTTGCCCTTGGCCGGCCGGCTAGGGGGGTGGCCGGCCGGCCACCTCCAATAAAGGTGGCTAGCCGGCCAGCTTCCTTGGGATGTGTGCATTCCAACTGTGCTTTGATTTTCCCCAAAAATATCTTCTCCGGGGGACCCCTTTGGAGGGAAATATAGAGCTCATTTCCCTCCATTCCAAGAGAGACTACTCTCTTCCCTTCTTGCACATGTTAGTGTCCTCCCACCTCAAGAACACAAGCCTCAAGTGTTGATTCAAGCATACATATACATACAACTCCATAATCTTCAAGTTTTGGGGCCTTTTCTTCACCATCTTCAAGCACCACCAACACCACTTCATTTCCAGTAGCAAGGAGGAGTTCTTAAGAGGCTTAGAAGCAACTTTCTTCAAGCAAGAGGTAGCAAAAGTGTTGTCTACAAGGGTGAGTCTCAAAATCCCTTTTTTATACTACAAGGGTGAGTCTCAAAATCCCTTTTTTATACCACTTTCTTGCTTCTTTCCTTAACCCTACTTGCTCACTGTTTTGAGCTCTGACCAATACTGAAGGTGGTCCTCTTTTGAGCTATTCTTGATGTTTGTTGAAGGGCTTAACTCTGTTTGAGCCCTCCATCTTGCACCACTTTCAATATCCTCTTATATGCCATTATTTTGCATTGAATATTTGGCCTATGTGTGATCTGAATTGGAACATCTCATGAACTGATATTGTGCTTATTTTGAAGCCCTCTTCAACATTGAAGAAGGGCTCAACCCTGTTTTCATGCTCCATATGCTACTTGCTTTGAATCCATGTTTTACTCTTGTTTTTGCATGCTTTTTCTAGCTTATGAGTGATCTGTTTTCGAGCATAACATAAACTGTTAGTGGGCCTAGTTTGAGCCCCTCTTCAACATTGAAGAAGGGCTCAACCCTGTTTGGCCCCTCTATCATGCACTTGCTTCACAATTCCTTCAATTTACCGTAAACTTGCATGATTTATTTGACATACATGCAGTCTGTTTTGGAGAATGTCATGAACTGTGAGTGAGCTTATTTTGTGTCCCTCTACAACATTGTAGAAGGGATCAATCTTTTTTGGGGTCTCCATGTTATACTTGTCTCTATACCTCTCTTTGACCCCCATTCTGCATGCTTTGTTAAGCTTACCTAGCTTCTGATTTCGGCCATCATCAGTACTGAAAATATTCATATTTTGATCTCCTTGTAATATTTAATTGAGGGCCTTTGCTGGTTTGATGAATGTTTGGGGTACCCCATGTTATAGCCTCATATATCCTCAATCTTGCATGACATTTTTACCATGTTTTCATACTGAGTTGGGGGATGTCATCTACTGTAAATGTATATATTTTTGGTCCCTCATCAATGTTGTAGAAGGGTACTTTTCCATTTGAGCATTGCATATATCACTTGCTTCAATACCCCTCTCTTGGCTCGTATTTTTGCATGCTATTGTTGTCCTATCTGCGCTCATTATTTCGCCTTGTTTTGTACTGTAAAGAATGCTATTTTGGGGCTGCCTTGCTACTGTTTTGCATGTCATGTACCAATTATGCATGTTTAGTATGGCTATAGGCCATTCCGGGTGCTTATTATCGCATTTCGGAACCATTCCGAGCATTTGGTATCATTTCCCCACCTTTCGGGACTGTTTTGCATCATTTGTAAGTGCTGAAACTCCATTTGCATGTTTGCATATCATATTCCATGTCATTTCATGCCTTAAGACCATCGCCTCGGTTTGCGCGCCCATGGACACGCATTTCGAGGCACTTCATTTTTTATCCGACAGCTTCTCGTGTGAGTGTGGCTGAGGCTCACTCATGTTAGTATAAGTCCATTTCGCATTTCGTATGTCATTTCATGCTTTAATCCATTTTCTCGGTTTGCGCGCCCGTGGGCGCGCACTTCGAGGCATCTCTTTTTTATCCGACGGCCTCCCGTGTGAGAGTGGCTGAGGTCCTCTCATGTTGGTGTAAGTCCATCCAGCATTTTGTATGACATTTTCGCATCATTGCATTCCGTATGCCATTTTCTCGGTTTGCGTGCCCGCGGGCACGCACTTCGAGGCATCTCATTTTAACCTCATTGCATATCACTTCTATGATATTTTGCATTCTGTATCCATTTCCTCGGTTTGCACGCCCATGGGCGCGCATTTCGAGGCATCTCATTTTTATCCGACGGCCTCTTATGTGAGTGTGGCTGAGGTCCACTCATGTTAGGGTAAGTCCAATTTGCATCGCGTATGCCATTTCATGCCTTAGGGCCATCGCCTCGGTTTGCGTGCCCGCGTGCACGCATTTCGAGGCATCTCATTTCTATAGCATTGTGCATGCTAGGATTGCATATTAGCTGCATTTCATGCATATCATGCATATCGCATCGTGTTCGGGATAGGAGTTAGCCCGGGCACGGGAAACGAGGCACGTTTCGTATTCCGAGTGACGGAACGGGTCTCAAGTCCCCAGTCACCGACACTCCGGATTACCCATGATGGAGTTAGGTTTTGTTGTAGCATTCATCTGCATTGCACCCTATATTAAGTTGTGCAATCCGATTCCTCGGCCATCATGCATCGATATGCGTGATTGGTGGCACGAGAATCGAGGCATGCATATATCTGTGAAATACATTGCTATGCCCTTTTCCTGCTCTCTGTTGCAGCAAGATGAGGAATCAGCAACTTTTCAGATTCTGGCGCGCATTTCGAGAAACATTGCAAACAGAGGCTAAATTGGGCATCCCAGTGGATTTCTGCGCAAAGGCAGTCCAGCATACATCATTCATCAGAAGCGAGGCAGCCCTTGGCTTGCATGCCAGTTTAAAGTTTTCTTAGTTAATTTATTAATTAATTAGAAATCTGTATTATTCGGACTGTAATTTCGGACTGTATTATTCTTTTATTATTTCAGACTGTATTATTTATTCGGACCCTCTGCGCGAGGGCATAATTGTAATAAGTGTGCGTGAGTGTGATGTATGTCTTCCAACCCCACGTCTTTCTTCCCTTTTATTTACCTGCTTATGATGGTTAGATATAAGGCATATTTCAATTAGCATACAGTATGACAGCATGTTTGCATCATTCATCTGTTTTGCACGCACCGGGCTCGGCGCATCATACAAACTGCATTTGTATTTCAATTCCAAATTGAATACTTGATAGCTGTAGCATTCCATATGCCATGTTTAGAATAGCCGAGCCTGCTATAGCTTGCATCTTTGCATGTGTTGCATTAGGCATTTCTGTATAAATTAGGATCATGCATGATTTCTAATCAGATTTTTGTTTTTGGCTTGGAGTACTCGGTGAGTTTTATGCTTTAGCATCCTTGCATGCGTGTGAGTGTTGCCATGAATAGCATGCTTACTATGAGGCTATATGCTTATATGATATAACTGCCTTGAATGCCTGTGGGTGGAGGTTGAGTTACTTGAATTGGGACAATGCGTTGACTGTTTGTTTTAAGCCCACTAGATAGTGGCAAAATCATGTTTTCTAAGCCCACCTGAGGGTGACAAATCCGCGTCTTAGCCTACCTGCGGGTAGCACCATCAAACCATTTTCAAACAGACAAACGTGAAATGTTTTGTTCCAATTCAGGCGGCCCAGTCTATACTTGTTTACTGCGAGCACCACATAGTAACCTAGGCTAATAACTGGAATAAGAACTCACAATGTTTTCAAAATCAGATATCATGGTTAGTAGAGGCCGGTCTTTGACCGGGCGAGCGGGGGTGCTCACGAAGTGACCTTCCCCAATCGTACCCAAGTTCCCGAGCCGAGGCAACTTTGGTGATGACGGACACGTGGCCTTTGGCAACGAGTCAGGGTTTCCTAAATTTCCCAAAAATAAAATATTTAGGTGGCGACTCTGTATCTGGCGAAGCAGTCCATGTTTGGCACTTCTTTTAAAAAATCTGTTTTCCAAAACGATTTGCCGGATTTGGACTCTTTGGTTCAAGATTAAGAACCGTGACACAAAATCGAGTCCGAGCTGTAGCGAGGTCCCCCGCGGGCTTGTTACAGTGGTACATTGAGCATTGCAAGTCTATGACATTGTTAAAATATATTTAGAATATATATATATTTTTATATTTGTTAGGTTTTCATATTTTTTTAGGTTTCTTGTTACCTACTCTTACTTTCCTCATATATAGGGCACCTCTTATAATAGTTCAATACACAATGCAACACAATATTATTCAATATATAAAGATTTCTCTCTCTCTCTCTCTCTGTATATATATATATACAATTATCTTAACATGATATCAAAGTAATAGAACCTGGCCTATCTTTCTGGTTCATCGACGGGCAACCAATTGGTAACCTTGCCTTCATTGCCTGTTGGAGTTTCATACTTGTGTTAATCCCAATCTCCAGCAACCAATCAACGACCACATTCATCGGGGTGGGGGGCAGCGGGGGGCGGGGGAGGGGGGGTTCAAATCTTAACCATCCTCTCCTTCAATGTAGATTTGAATCCGAATCAAAATTTATTTATTTATTTATTTTGGTGCTTTCGTACTTTCTCTCTCAGTTCTCTTCGTTTCTACCTCAAATAGGTTTCCATATTAAAACATATTTGAGTTTGAGGGTGGCGTAATATATCTATATTATGGTGAGTATGGTGACATACCATGTGAACCATCCAAGCTATTCCTTGGCACACTACCTAAGTCGCCCCCGGGTGTACCCTATCATAAACTGCCCATTGGAGTACTCTTTCATTTGTTGCCATCACCGTCAGTATCACATCATAAGTTACGTGTGTGCCACGTTTGTTGGTTCAACATTCATTCCTGTTCAAGCGCCTCATAAGGCCTATAACATCAATCGCCTCCCAAGGCCCCTTTCGCGGTGAACACGCTGCTCAATTGCCCTTAGTAGGCCTTTATTGTTTGCCTTAGCAGTAGATTCTTCTCAATCGTCCGTAGCAAGCCCATATCATTTGCCCTAGTAGCAGATGCTGCGACTTTAAAATTGCAATCCCAAGTGCAATATGTCGTGAAGTAATATAACTCAATGAGTCCAAGGTCGAATCCTCAGGTACCAGTTTATGTGAAATAATTATCGAACACTCAAATAAAATAAACAAAAATATATTTTTTTATTTTTGAAATGGTTGGATAATCTGAGAAAAATAATTAGCTAAAAGATAAAATAAGGTGACGATAAGAAAAAGGGTTGCTAAGGTATTAAGGATCCTCCACCAATACTTTCTTTAAAATATTTTAGATTCAATTTGTATAACTCAATTGAAACATACACAAAGGGTATTCTCAATCGGAAGATAAAAACAGTTATTTTTTCATATAAAAATTAATTTCGAAAGATTGATTATTTTGTCTGATTGATGACACCATAAAACTCTAGTTATTTGATTCGCAGGGAATATCAAGCTTCTATCGTGCTCGGAGTCTACAATAGAACAAGATATTTTACATAACAAAAACTTTTCCCAAATAAATAAATCTATCACTCAAAATAATTTTAACATTAAAAACCATAATTGAATCACAAAATATTTATATAGCCTCTGTTTGGGAAGTGGTTGGCTTTTTGGCTTTTTTTGGCTATATGAGCCTGGGGCTCAAAAGCCTGGTTTGGGAAGGACTTTTTGGCTTTTTTGACTTTTTGGCTTTTTGGTGAGGTGTCATCCTGTTAAATTACCAAACTGCCCTTTTTGGCTTTTTTTTTTTTGTTTTGGGTTTGGATTTCCCATATTTTGCTTAATTAATTTATTTATTTCTTTTTTTTTAATTTTGGGTTTGGATGTGGCGTTTTTTTGCTTAATTGTTTTTTTAAAATTTTTTGTATTTTGGGTTTCGATTTGCCGTATTTTTCTTTTTTTAATTTATTTTTTTTTGGATGTGGATTTGGCGAATTTTTCGAACATTTTTTTTTTTATTTTGGAAGTGGATTTGGCGTTTTTTGCTTTCATTGTTTTTTTTTTTTTTAATTTTTTTATTTTGGGTTTGGATTTGGCGTATTTTGCTATTTTTTTTTTTTTTTAAATTTATGTTTTTGTCTTTGTTTTTTTCTTTTTACATGAATTAGTTCTTTTTCTTTATTTTTATTGGTATAGAAGCACTTGTTTTTGTTATTTATGTGTTTCATTTATTTGTAAATTACGTGGCGAATGATGATTTATGTTTTCATTTTTTTTTTTAAAATGTTTTTGAATGAGGCGTATTTTTTTCGTTTTTTTTTTAAAATTTACGATTTTGTCATTTTCTTATTCACTCACATTAACTTTTTATTTTAAATTTTAAAAAAATGGATTAAGCATTTCAGATCTTGTGAATTTGGTTTTTCAGAGTGTGGCACGTCACCAACTGGAAGGGGTATATCCCCGTGTAAACACATACATATTGTACATGATAATATATTTCAATACAGTCTGTTCCACGTGTGTCATTAGTAATGTTACAACCCTACGGAAATTAGGTTGACTATTATATATTTCCTAACATTCCATTATTACGCATGTAACATAATTTGTCGCGTATGTGAAGGCGCACCAATGCCATATGTGGGTCATCATCCCCAACCATTAAACCATCCTCGTCATGTTCAACTTCTGGTATGGCATTTACTATTGTCATAGCCTCTTCCTCGTCACAGATTGGGTGAACAGTTGTTGGGATACCTGTGTTGCGCCGTATATAATTATGTAATGCCATTGACGCACCTACTAACTGAACTTGCACATTTGCAAAGTCTTACCGAGGCATGTCTCAAATAAACCCCATCGATTTTTCCAGGCACCGAAGGTGCGTTCCACCACACTGCGTAAGGACAAGTGTAGTTTGTTAAATAATTCCTTTGGCGTGTTTGCCGTCCTGTTCCGTGCAATACGTCGAAATTCTTGTTAGTGGTAACGGTGGCCTTTGAATGGTGCTAAGTGGATAACCAGAATCGCCAAGATAATATTTGCCTGCAGACATGACAACAATGTTTGACACCTAAAATTTGTACAGAGAACCCCCTAAATCCACAAATATCGGCATGTGTTACCTTCATTAGGATGTGGGAATGAGACATTGTCATTAGTTAGTATCTCATTGAATATGCGACTATCATGCATACTTCCTTCCCATTCGCACGAAATGAATATGAAACACATGTCAAAATCGACTGCGGCCATGATATTTTGCGTGTGACAGTATTTCCTACTGAAATATATTGCTGTAGACACCCCATTTTTGACCGCCCTCGGGACTTGGGCGTTACTGATGGTTTGCTCGGTGATGAAAGGTGTGCAGGGGAAAGGTTCAATTTCTTCAGCAAGGAGAGAGAGAAATCTCAACTTCACACCCCATTTTAGACCAAAATTATTTTGGATGGTTTTTAGACCTTAAAACCCTCTCTTTCAAGACATTTTTGAAATTAAATTCCCACGATGTTCCGACGCTCGCATTTCGGTAAATGTTGCGCTTTTCGGTAAACCGAGCAAGGACAAAGTGGAGATGAATGAAGAGAGATGAAATCTTTGAAAAATCTTTCAAAACACCTTACTTAGGGGTTTGGAGTTGAAAAGAAGAGGAGAAGAGGGGAGAAACTAAGTTAGAGAAGAAGTTCGGCATGAATCCGGGTAGAGAGGGTCGAGCAGCCCTCGCTGAATCGGGCTTATTCATTTGCATACTTGGATTTTAGCTATGGGGCCACCACCGTTGGAAAGCTTACTTCCGGGGCTTCATTTTGCACTCAAGAATCTCTTAAAGCCAAGTCCGGGTGGGGGAGATATGATCAGTTGAAGGTGGGCATCATCCCGGTTGGATCGAATCTGCGGCTTCACCAAAATGGGCATAACTTTTTCCACAGGAGGAATTTTAATGCAAGGTTTGCGCCATTGGAAAGCTAACTTCTGGGGCTTCAATCTAGACATCCACCGGCACTTTTTGACATCATCAACCACCCATCGGCCATCCATTTAGCCGACTGGAAAATTTTGCTAGCCGACGACCATCCGGAGTATTCTACAGATTGAATGGATGCCAGCTGTGCCAGCTGGAGGGCACAGACTGGATCCTCTATACACGTGTATGGAGGATCTTGGCTCTTGGTTTTGAAGCTTCTAAGAGAAGTCTTGCTCCTTTGGCTCTATAAAGGAAGCTCTCCTCTTCCTTATGCTAGGTTAGAAAAACCAACTGGAGTTAGATACATCTAACCCTCTATATCTCTCATCCAAGCCTCCAAAACTCCATAGTTCTTGGCCTAGTGCACTACAACCCATAGACCACACCACCACTTCCATTTCCAGCAGCTTGGAGGTCTTCTCAGAGGCTAAGAGGCAGCAAACTTGGTCCAAGAAGTTGCTAAAGATTGGTTTACAAGGGAATTTTCTGCCGACCGGCAGTATAGAGTGCCGACCGGCACTATATGGGTGGCCGATAACCTTCTAAGCAGCCGATGGACGTTCTACATGGCCGGTGGCCATTTCATCTAGCCGATGATGACCCTCAGTGTGCAGGGAACATTTTCTGAGACTTTGGGCAGATTTCAGAAAGGCAGGATAGTAAAAAAACAGAGGTAGCAGTGGTATGGTACGGGTTCCCCGGGCGAGTCAGATCCGAGCATGCATCATTCGCGCATCCCGAGGCGGGAGGCTGTGGCCTCCTTTCTTTTTGCATTTATTTACTAAGTAATTAGAAATTTTGTAATAATTTATTTATTCATTATTCGGACTGTATATTCTTTTGGTCCCTCCGAGTGAGGCGGAATTGTAATAAGTGTGCGTGAGTGCGTGTATGTCTTCCAAACCCCATTTCTTTCTTCCCTTTTATTTACCTGCTTACGATGGTAGATTAGGGCATATTTAAATTAGCATACAGTATGATAGCATGCGTGCATCCATACATTTGTCTTACATGCACCGGCTCGGTACATCACGCTAACTGCATTGTATTTCAATTCCAAATTGAATACGTGTTATTTGTATCATTTCACATGCCTTGCTTAGGATAGCCGAGCCTGTCTAGCTTACATCACCGCTTGTGTTGCATTAGTCACTTAACATGAACTAGGATCATGCATGTTTGCTAACTAGTTTATTGTTTTGGCACGGAGTACAATGTAAGTATTTATGCTTTAGCATATCGCATGCGTGTGAATGTTAACATGACAACATGATTACCATGTGACTAAATGCTTATATGAGATAAACTGTTTGAATGCCTGTGGGTGGAGGTTGGATTGCTTGAGTTGGAAAAACTCGTTGAAATCCGTGTTTTAGCCTACTTGCGAGTAGCAAAGTCCAAAGCACTTTCAAAACAAACGGATATGCAATGCTTGTTTCCAAATTAGGCGATCTAGTCTATACTTGTTTGCTGTGCGCATAACATAGTAATTCTAGGCTAATAACCGGAATAAGAACATGTAATGTTTTCAAAATCGGATATCACGGTTAGTAGAGGCCGGTCTTCTGACCGGGCGAAAGGGGGTGCTCATAGCTGACCTTCCCGATCGTACCCAAGCTCCCGAGCCAAGACAACTTTGGTGATGACGGACACGTGGCCTTCGGCACCGAGTCAGGGTTTCCTAAATTTCCCATTTTAAAAAATATTTAGGTGGCGACTCTGTATCTGGAAAAGCAGTCCATGTTTGGCACTTCTTTTCAAAATCTGTTTTTTTTCTTCAAAACGATTTGCCAGAGTTGGACTCTTTGGTTCAGATTAAGAACCGCAACACACACAAAAAAGGGGAGTCCGAACTGTAGCCGAGGTCCCTCGCGGGCTTGTTACAGTTTCTGGCGACTCTGCTGGGGAGTTTAGAGAGCTTGACTCGAACTCGTGATATCCTATTTTGATTCCATTTATGTGTCTCTTTGCATTGCATGTGCATTGGTGTGCCTAGGACACCGTGTTGGCCATCTGCTATTCCTGTGCGGTTTGCTGGAGGCTTGTCTTGTCAAGGCATGACCATAAGGCTGACCGGTTGCGGGCTCTGCCAGTATGGGAACACAAACCCCAGTTTTACTGGGGCACCCTTTTTGACCATTCAACCTAGTGCATATCGGAATCCATAGTGACCATTCCAAACTAGGATATGTTGCTTACCCGATATAGGTTGTTTGAAGCCGCTGTGTGCGTAGTGAAACCCTAGCTCCTGACAAAATAGGAGAGGGAAACCCTACCCCAACATAGGGGTGTATTGGCTCTCATTCACTTGCTATGTGCTTTTAGAGTGTATCTCTACAGGGAATGCATATACCAGTTTGCAAGTCTGGGTATCCGGCCTGCGGGCACCAGTATCAGTATTTTGAGAATCAGTTATATCTGCAGGTATCAGATTCAGATTTGGGGCAGTGATTTCGGGGAACAGTGATCAGTAATAGAATACAGTTGTTCAGCTTTGCTCGTATCCGTTCCAGTGAAATTGAGCTGAGATGCTGTCTGTTTTCTCTTTTGCTAGGTAGTCCTGGAATCATAGCTTCAGAAGGCTCCACTATTCCCCGGGTACATTGGATTTGTGCTGATAGACTTTGTCAGGTCAGAGACTCAGTTCAAGGGTAATCAGGGCCAGAGAAGGCTAGTCAGACATAGACCACCAGTACAACAGCTACCAGATCAGTGATCTTTGAGCAGTCGGGTTGAGATTTCTGAGCCTACTGCAGAAACAGATATACCGGTTGCTCAGTTAGACCAGGGCAATATGTCAAGTCTGGAAGAGATGGTGCGCCAACTCCAGGATAGTATGAAAGCCATGCAGCAAGACGTTGTTCGTCAAGCGGAATTCGCCAAGCAATAGGCTGTGGTCATAGCCCAACAGGCAGAGACAATTGCCAGGCTGGAGCAGCAAACCGGAGCGTCTGCTTCACAACAAGTTCCTCCACTACCAGGGGTTCAGACACCCGGGGAAACACCAGATGTCCAGGCAGATACGGACATTCCAATCGGGCCGGCTCCGCCCCTGGTTCTACCCCAGCTATCTAAAACACCCATCAAACTGCCAGACTCCCCCTTTGAGTTGAAGACGAACCCCACAGCGTTGAAAGTGAGCAAGCTTGAGAAATTGTTTAAAAAGTCTCAGGGGGCCCACTCTATTCCTGATATAGAGGATGGTTATACCGACTCAATGGTGACATTACTGGATCAGTTCAAGATGCCACATATTGATCGATTCGATGGTTCTGGAGACCCAACGGTGCACCTCCACCTGTTTTTTGATATTCTGAGACCAATGGGTTTGACCACAGCCCAGAAATTGTCACTATTCGGCGAACCCTGTCTGGGATAGCCGCAATCTGGTATGCGAAATTGGAGAACTCTGTGAAACAGAACTGGGAAGAGATGGCTGAGGCCTTCAGTGATCAATACTCCTACAACACACAGATTGAGGTCACCACGCGTGATCTTGAAGTCACCTGCCAAGGGCCAAAGGAGGGTTTCTCAGAGTTCGTGACGAGATGGAGAACAAAGGCCTCAATGATGACTACAAAACCTTCCGACAAAGATCAGATCAAGATGATTGTTCGGAATCTGCATGGCAAGTTGCTGCAAAAAATGGTCGTTCTACCTCTGTTTACCTTTCCAGCCCTTCATGAAATGGGGGTTCAAATCGAAGATGCCATCAAACGAGGGATCTTTGCAGAAGATAATGAGCCTTTGAAGAGGAGTGTTGCTCGCAGTCCCAATGCTACTATTGATGGTAGCACAGCTGCGAAATGCTCAGAAGTAGGCACTATCACCACCTCCCTCAATGGCCAAAAACCAACCACTTCAACTCAGCCCCAAGCCCGAAAATTCCATCCTCTTTACATGAGTCTCTCTCAAGCTTTGAAAAAGCTGCGAGAAGAAGGGCACCTAGAACTCCTAGAACCCCAACCCCTTCCAAACCCACTCCCAGCCAGACATAACCCTTCCAAGTACTGTATGTATCATCAGCAGCGCGGTCATGGCACCGACCGTTGCTACCGCCTTCGTCATGAGATCCAAAATCTCATTGACAACCAAATGATAGCTCCACCTTCAGACCCCAATGACCAAATACCTCATCCACATCTCAATCTAATCCACACACTGGCCGTCCCTTACGACCCCAACGTATATATCACCCCAGCCCATTTGCCCAAACCGAAGGTGTTTATCCCAGAAAGCATCGACTTATGCATGATGGGTGCATCTGAACCCCAATCATCTCAAACCCATGAACCCACTACTTCTGAGCTGATGAGGATGATCGAAGATCTTCAGAGAACTGTGGCAGATCTGGCCTTTGGAGTTTTGGCTCCGTCATCAACCGCATCACATACTAGGGAGTTCATGTCAAAAGGCTCCTTAACCTTGGGACGGGCTGCATTGGGAGAAGGCCAATCTCTTAGCAAAGTGGAGGCCAGTGATAAGAACAAAGTAGGGGCAAGCATTAGTCCCCATGAACATCTTCAGTTGGCTGTTGAGGCTTTGAAAGCCGAGGGATTGAACGAAGAGCAAGTCCTCGCAGTTATGGCAAAAACTGTGGATGACACTTTCGCCACTCAAGTTGGGGGCAGTTTGAATCAAGGGGCAAGCCGGGAGAAGGGTCGTCATGTCAGGAATGTTCCTTTCAGCTCTAACCCTATTCTCAAAAAAGATCAGCAAACCCGGCTAGCACCTGCCGACCTCTTTGTTGGCGCATCTTCTTCAAACCCTCGAACATCGGACTATCTACCTCGGGGCCAGAGGGTATTCACCCCACTGAACATGTCTCTATCAGCGGCCTTGAGGGTCCTGATTAAAAAGGGGTACCTGAAACCCTTGGAGCCGCGACCACTGCCAGATAGACTTCCTCCCTCCCATGATCCGGCCAAGTACTGTGCCTTTCATCAGCAGGTCGGCCATGTCACTGATAAGTGTTTCCGTCTTCGCCACGAAATACAAGATCTGATTGACAATAAGGTCATCGTCGCACCAACTCAGCAAAGTCTATCGGCACTTGATCAATGAACTTGTGGGGGATAATGTGATGTGATCAGGAGATGAACCACCTGCGGGCGGCATTCAGTTTACTTCAGATGTGGTGGACGGCATGCACTATTTTGAGCAATGTACAAATGCTATTAATTTTGCTTTCTGACTTAGGTATTGGGTCAGTCTTGTCATTTTGTATTTAGTCAGTCTTTTCATACTGAGTCGGTCAGGGTCTGTCTTGTTGTATCGAGTCAGTCCTGTTTTGTTAGAGTCGGGTGATTTCGGGGGTGTTACCTTAGACATCACTTGCTTGTTTTGTGTTTGTCTTTTTGCTTCCATTCGAGTCTGTTTCTGCCTTGGAGCCAGTTATGCCAACAGATCTGAATGGAACAGCAGTGATTTTCACACTCTTGTGTTTGCTTCTGCCGTGTGCCAGTTGTGCCAGAAATTCTAAATGAGATGGCGGTATTTGACTAAGAACTCTGTCTTTTTTGTGCCTTGAAATTATTGCATTGACCTAAGTTTTTCAAAACCCTTTTGAACACTACGGCGAAAACAAAGAGGGAGGAATTCCTCGGGATTTGCAAAACTTTGATCAAATTGAGAGAAAGAGAGGTGTGCTAAGCCCTTAATGAATGAAATCATGCTTGTTAGTGTGAGTACTGAGAAGGACCCTAGCTTTGATCCAGATTGGTTCTACACTGTCTTCAGCGCGAGCGATTTGTCGCTTTCTTAAAAACTTTCAAAAAATGTTTTGCGCGGTCCTGCGAAGACTTGTGTGGAATCGCTCTTGAGATTGTGCAGCCTAGGATCGCTCTCAGCCTCGAGACTCCACCCCCCCTTGCTTTCAAACCTTGAACTTGCATTCAGAATGTTCAACGGTCAACCACAATGTGAGGCCTGTGTGGCCAGATTCAAAGCAGCCCATGAATTAGAGGCAAGAAAGTCGGATCAAGAAGATCAGAAGATCAGAAGAAGCTTGCAAAGCTAGAACAGAAGTACCCTTTGAACTAGGGGCAAAGATGTCAGATGTGCTCGAAGAGCCGAAGATGAATCCTCTTGCAAAACAACAGCCACTCTCTTGGATACGGATGGCTTCGAGATCCTAAAACCATTTGGCATGGACTTGTTACACTTTTACCCTTTGAGAGGCTCGCTGGGCCGAAAACCCGGAAGGGCGACCCAGGCAAAAGTTAGAGCAAGAAAAGATATACAAAAAGCAAAAAAAAAGAAGAAAGAAAAAGAAAGAAAGAGAAAAAAAAAAAGAAAAAAAAAAAGAGAAGAAAAGAAATGAAAAAGAAAGAAGAACAAAGCTCGCAAGGTTGAAAACCTGCAACGGGCGCCTTGGCAAAAGTTAGAGCATAAAAGGAGAGGTTAAATACCCGAGTGTACCTTAACCCCGAACTACGTAAGGCTTGATTCCCATATTTGGGATACGTAGGCAACTTCATTCTGAAGTCCAGCCGTAAAACACTTCAAATTCAATTGTGTCCATGAAATGGTTTTGATCATCTTTGTCTTCTCTGTATCCGAGAGTTCGGTTGTGATCATTACCATGAAGACTGACAACAATGCACTGCGGTTCCATTCAAACAAGGGGCAACTTTCCGTTGCCATTCAATGCGCCGCCGTGCCGTTCAAACAAGGGGCAACTTTCCGTTGCCATACAGCTCTCTTCAAGCAAGGGGCAATTTTCCTTTGGATCCGTGGTTGTGCATCTCAAGAGTTGGTTCCGTGCTTGTTGAGCATTGGCCGTTTGCAAAATAGTTTTTGAGAATTTTTACTGAGGTTGACTAATTTTCTCGAAAATTGTTCCATCTTTTCCAAAAACTGGACCATTTCTTGGACCCAAAAAAGGAAAATTTTCAGTGCTCATAACCTAACTTGCATGATTTTGAATCAGAAAATTGAACAAGTATGTTAATCTAACTCTCATGTTGGTCAAAATTGTTTTAGTAGAAAGCCAAAAAATGGTCAAAATGATGAACTAGGGGCACAGTTGAGTCAGGTGTCCTGTCTTTTCCCCGTCGCCAGCATACTTGCCAGAAAGGGCACAACTGAAGTTAACAACAAAGGGCTGAAAGCTCTTTCATCCTCCAAGCAAAGAGGTATCAAGCCAAGTGCGAAGCACGAACTGGAATGGATCAGGATGTTCCACTTCCTCATCTGGACAGATTTAACCACGTCCAAACTCCCTAGCAGAGCATCGTCAACCAGTGTCAACTACAGATTTGCTACACACCCAGTTGTGGCGCAACCCCTCTGTGGGAAAGTTCACTGCTGTGTGCAGAAGAAAAAGAATCTAGCAGAATGCTAGGGGCAAGAGCCCGCAACTTCTTGTCTATCCACCAACCACTCTGGGGAGGGATGAAAAATGAGAGATTGAAGAATAGAGAGATGTGCGCTGAGAGAAAAAGTGAGGAAAAGGGCTTTTTCAGAAAAACAGAGCTTGAGGGCCGAGTGATGTGAGAATCACAAATGAGAAAGGGTGGGAAATAATACCCGGTGAAACAGGCTCCCTGTGCACATTTGAGTCTTGTGTTTTGTTTTGTCTGTCCTGATTCTTGTTTTGAGTCGTTTCAAGTGTCAATAGATGTGTTTAGGTTGTTTACCTTTTTGTTTTCCGTTGTTGAGTCGTGGTGTGCTGTGTTCAGTCGTAGGCTCAATACCCAGTCGAGAACTTATTCTCACCGTCAATTTCAAAAAATCGTTTTGTGCTCAGGGTGCTGTGCCATTCTCCACATTTGTGCAAAACAAGATTCGTCCTTTCATAAAACTGCAGGGCCCACCCCCAATAAGTGTGAACAGTAAAACAAGGACCTATCTGAAGCTATGTGGGTTCCAGACTGCAAAGCAGAAGAAAAAAGGAAAATTTTGGAGCATCTTAGTGTGTTTCAACTTCGGCAAACTCCGGGATTGTATTCCGGACGTACCTCTTCAGACCTTGTCAGTGTTCTGAAGAATGAGCGTGCCTTTACTTCAAGTGTAAGCCTGCTTCAAGTCAGAATGGTAGTCCAAGCAACATCCGAGGGTTTCACATGCAGATGTTACCTCTCGCCAATATAAACAGGGTGTTCCCTTTTGAGCTGAGCATGTTGCAAAGCCCTCTGAGAGGTAAAACAGAGGCACCAGAGTACATGTTTGATACTCCTCTATTGCATAGAATATGAACTTTCATATCCACTGTTGTTACATGCATGCCACGCATCGTTATGATTCATGCATAGAATACGCTTACTTTCGATTCCACATAGAATATGCTTTGCTTTCAATATTGCATAGAAAATGCTTGTATCTTTTGCAGAGAAAATGCATTCTTCCTCACTTGCATAGAACATGCATTTTATCGCACTTTCTTGTGCATTGTATCTCACTCGCACTATTTTGGTGCACTTACACATTGTATCTCACTTGCACTGTCTTGTACATCTTGTGGTCGTATCTCTATCGCACTGTTTAGTGCATTACACTTCATTCGCGCTATTTTGCGCATCGCGCTATTTTGTGCATTACATTTGCTCGCGCTATCTTGCGCACCCCATCTGCACTTGTTAGTGCATTACATTTTACTCGCGCTATTTTGCGCAACGCACTATCTTGTGCATTCGCACTGTCTTGTGCATCACATTTCATTCGCGCTATTTTGCGCATCGTACTGTTTTGTGCATTACACTTCATTCGCGCTATTTTGCGCATCGCACTATTTTGTGCATTACATTTGCTCGCGCTATCTTGCGCACCCCATCTGCACTTGTTAGTGCATTACATTTTACTCGCGCTATTTTGCGCAACGCACTATCTTGTGCATTCGCACTGTCTTGTGCATCACATTTCATTCGCGCTATTTTGCGCATCGCACTGTTTTGTGCATTACACTTCATTTGCGCTATTTTGCGCATCGCACTATTTTGTGTATTACATTTGCTCGTGCTATCTTGCGCACCCCATCTGCACTTGTTAGTGCATTACATTTTACTCGCGCTATTTTGCGCAACGCACTATCTTGTGCATTCGCACTGTCTTGTGCATCACATTTCAATCACGCTATTTTGCGCATCACGCTATCTTGCGCACCTCCATCACACTGTCTTGTGCATTACATTTCGTTCGCGCTATTTTGCACATCGCGCTATTTTGCGCACTTTACTTGTCAAAACCGGCTTCGCGCAGCGTATAAGTCCAATTTTCAAAATTTTCCTACATATCATTTGCATCCTGCCCCTGAACTACACTGGTTTGATTCCTTGCAAAGGGATACGTAGGCAGCCTGCGGGCACAACCATTCATTTATCAATATTTTGTTTGTTTATCCAAGTCTTCGGCCTTGTCAAAAATGGGTCGTCTCTGGGCTTTGACATTCACTCCCGTCATTGTTATGACTTTCGAGTTCTGTCAAAGAGGGGCAACTGTAGACACCCCATTTTGGACCGCCCTCGGGACTTGGGCGTTACTGATGGTTTGCTCGGTGATGAAAGGTGTGCAGGGGAAAGGTTCAATTTCTTCAGCAAGGAGAGAGAGAAATCTCAACTTCACACCCCATTTTAGACCAAAATTATTTTGGATGGTTTTTAGACCTTAAAACCTCTCTTTCAAGACATTTTTGAAATTAAATTCCCACGATGTTCCGACGCTCGCATTTCGGTAAATGTTGCGCCTTTTCGGTAAACCGAGCAAGGACAAAGTGGAGATGAATGAAAGAGAGATGAAATCTTTGAAAAATCTTTCAAAACACCTTACTTAGGGGTTTGGAGTTGAAAAGAAGAGGAGAAGAGGGGAGAAACTAAGTTAGAGAAGAAGTTCGGCATGAATCCGGGTAGAAAAGGGTCGAGCAGCCCTCGCTGAATCGGGCTTATTCATTTGCATACTTGGATTTTAGCTATGGGGCCACCACCGTTGGAAATCTTACTTCCGGGGCTTCATTTTGCACTCAAGAATCTCTTAAAGCCAAGTCCGGGTGGGGGAGATATGATCAGTTGAAGGTGGGCATCATCCCGTTGGATCGAATCTGCGCGGCTTCACCAAAAATGGGCATAACTTTTTCCACAGGAGGAATTTTAATGCAAGGTTTGCGCCATTGGAAAGCTAACTTCCGGGGCTTCAATCTAGACATCCACCGGCACTTTTTGACCTCATCAGCCACCCATCGGCCATCCATTTAGCCGACCGGCCAAATAAATGGCCGACCGGCCAGTAAAAGTAGCCGACTGACAAATTTTGCTAGCCGACGACCATCCGGAGTATTCTACAGATTGAATGGATGCCAGCTGTCCCAGCTGGAGGGCACAGACTGGATCCTCCATACACGTGTATGGAGGATCTTGGCTCTTGGTTTTGAAGCTTCTAAGAGAAGTCTTGCTCCTTTGGCTCTATAAAGGAAGCTCTCCTCTTCCTTATGCTAGGTTAGAAAAACCAGCTAGAGTTAGATACATCTAACCCTCTATATCTCTCATCCAAGCCTCCAAAACTCCATAGTTCTTGGCCTATTGCACTACAACCCATAGACCACACCACCACTTCCATTCCAGCAGCTTGGAGGTCTTCTCAGAGGCTAAGAGGCAGCAAACTTGGTCCAAGAAGTTGCTAAAGATTGGTCTACAAGGGAATTTTCTGCCGACCGGCAGTATAGAGTGCCGACCGGCACTATATGGGTGGCCGATAACCTTCTAAGCAGCCGATGGACGTTCTACATGGCCGGTGGCCATTTCATCTAGCCGATGATGACCCTCAGTGTGCAGGGAACATTTTTTGAGACTTTGGGCAGATTTCAGAAAGGCAGGATAGTAAAAAAACAGAGGCAGCAGTGGTATGGTACGGGTTCCCCGGGCGAGTCGGATCCGAGCATGCATCATTCGCGCATCCCGAGGCGGGAGGCTGTGGCCTCCTTTCTTTTTGCATTTATTTACTAAGTAATTAGAAATTTTGTAATAATTTATTTATTCATTATTCAGACTGTATATTCTTTTGGTCCCTCCGAGTGAGGGCGGAATTGTAATAAGTGTGCGTGAGTGCGTGTATGTCTTCCAAACCCCATTTCTTTCTTCCCTTTTATTTACCTGCTTACGATGGTAGATTAGGGCATATTTAAATTAGCATACAGTATGATAGCATGCGTGCATCCATACATTTGTCTTACATGCACCGGGCTCGGTACATCACGCTAACTGCATTGTATTTCAATTCCAAATTGAATACGTGTTATTTGTAGCATTTCACATGCCTTGCTTAGGATAGCCGAGCCTGTCTAGCTTACATCACCGCTTGTGTTGCATTAGTCACTTAACATGAACTAGGATCATGCATGTTTGCTAACTAGTTTATTGTTTTGGCACGGAGTACAATGTAAGTATTTATGCTTTACCATATCGCATGCGTGTGAATGTTAACATGACAGCATGATTACCATGTGGCTAAATGCTTATATGAGATAAACTGTTTGAATGCCTGTGGGTGGAGGTTGGATTGCTTAAGTTGGAAAAACTCGTTGAAATCCGTGTTTTAGCCTACTTGCGAGTAGCAAAGTCCAAAGCACTTTCAAAACAAACGGATATGCAATGCTTGTTTCCAAATTAGGCGATCTAGTCTATACTTGTTTGCTGTGCGCATAACATAGTAATTCTAGGCTAATAACCGGAATAAGAACATGTAATGTTTTCAAAATCGGATATCACGGTTAGTAGAGGCCGGTCTTCGGACCGGGCGAAAGGGGGTGCTCATAGCTGACCTTCCCCGATCGTACCCAAGCTCCCGAGCCAAGACAACTTTGGTGATGACGGACACGTGGCCTTCGGCACCGAGTCAGGGTTTCCTAAATTTCCCATTTTAAAAAATATTTAGGTGGCGACTCTGTATCTGGCAAAGCAGTCCATGTTTGGCACTTCTTTTCAAAATCTATTTTTTTTCTTCAAAACGATTTGCCAAAGTTGGACTCTTTGGTTCAGATTAAGAACCGCAACACACACAAAAAAGGGGAGTCCGAACTGTAGCCGAGGTCCCTCACGGGCTTGTTACAATTGCTGCATCTGGCCCCGTAACCCATGCACTTACATGTGTTTCGTCTATTGTGCTAATGCAGTCCTGCAAACAACCCAATTCTTTTGTTGCTTAAAAAAATATACGATGTTTTGTTTTTTCCATACGTCACGTCCAGTTAGTAATAAAAACAAAATAACAGACACTCTTTATGTATATGTGAATAATGTATTTCGGTAGTACCTTGAACGGTAGGCATTTCCGTCTAGACCGCATGTATAGATGTATACGATGCTGATTGTATGTGGGCCGGCAATGAACAACAGTGAACTGCTTCATGGAAGTTAATACGTTATGCAC
>JAPPVO010007090.1:0-24031 GCA_030407325.1 Camellia japonica
TGAAAACAATAGTCAACAGGATTTCTTTAAGGTGGATCCCTTGGCAGCACCCTTGTAGGTTATACACTGATGGCTTCTTTCGTTTTTTAATTTTGTTGTGCAGTGGGCCACTTAATTTTGCCTATTTTTCTATACCCAAGAGAGAGAGAGAGAGAGAGAGAGAGAGAGAGAGAGCTCTTCAAATTTTCTGCCATTGCATTTTTACTTCCATCCATTCACGTGCATTGTTATGTTCTATTAACTGCTCTTATTTACTCAATTTCCTTTCTGTAATTGCATTCAAACTTACTGGAGCTCACTAGCCCAATTTTATATCATTTCCTTATGTTCAATCTTCAAGCTAATATGTAGTTTCATCAAATGAGTCGGTTAACTCTTGATGCATACAATTTCTTAAGAAATTGTTTGTTACTTTAATCAACTTGCATTAACAGTTCTTAGGACCTGTAGCAGTTTGCTTGCTTTACTAATACCTTATACCCTGCATTTCTATCTCCTGTGCCGGATTGGGAAATGTTAGAATGGATTTGGTATTACTCATTCAAGGAGTATAACATTTAATTCAAAGTAATATTTTAGTTATGGATTTCAAGAATGGATTTGAGAGTTTACATTAATGGATTTCAAATAACTAGGTGAACATAGTTATTTGAAATTCTTACATGAATGATTTTACTTGTAGGTTGAGTGGTCCATAGAATTTAGACAGGGTGACTTAAGTGGAGGAGTGCGTCTGAGGTATTGTGTGATAAACGAGTACCCACTAGACTAAAAGAAAAGTTCTATAGAGCGACTATTAGATCAGCAATGTTGTATAGGATAGAATGTTGGGCAACTAAGAAACAACATGTAGATAAGATGAGTGTTGCTGAGATGGGGATGCTAAGGTGGATGCGTGGCAAGATTAGAAAAAATAAAATTAGGAATGAGTATATTCGTGAATGGGTAGGAGTAGCATCAATAGAAGATAACTTGAGAGAAAATAGATTGAGATGGTTTGGTTATATTCAATGGAGATCAACAGAGGCAGTAATGAATAGATGTGATACAGTGACGGTAGATGGAAGTGTTAGGGGAAGGGGCAGACCTAGATTGACGTGGCTAATATAGTAAATAGAGATATGAATCTCGTTAATTTGACTAATCAGATGGCCGCTGATAGAGTCG
The DNA here is from genome assembly GCA_030407325.1 of Camellia japonica. Lineage (NCBI taxonomy): Eukaryota > Viridiplantae > Streptophyta > Magnoliopsida > Ericales > Theaceae > Camellia > Camellia japonica. The sequence continues at coordinate 1,168 of JAPPVO010007090.1, forward strand.
AGTGGAGAAAAATGATTCATGTAGCCAACCTCATTTGATGGGACTTAAGGCTTGGTTTGGTTTGATTTGGTTTGGTTAATGATTCTACTTGTACAAAAATATCAACAAAATGCATCTTTCCCATCTCTATGCATCATTTACTTTAGAATTATCAATCTACATCCAATAATCAACCTTCCTACAATTTTATAAAGTTGAAAGTCAAATCCCTTTATTTCAAATCCATGTATCCAAACGGAGCCTTACTATTTTGACATATTTCTTCAATCTGCAGAATTCAGGTCAAATTGCTCCATTAGATGAGATCATCCGACTGAAGGAGAAATATCGTTTCCGTGTCTTATTGGATGAGAGCAACTCTTTTGGTGTGCTTGGCAGTTCCGGAAGAGGTATCACTGAGCACTATGGGGTTCCGGTATGTTTTGAAGATATTTCAGATTTAATCAGTTCATTAATTCTCAATTTGTGGTTTTATAATGGTGTTGGTACTTGGTTGTGTAGATTGAGAAGATAGATATCATAACTGCTGCCATGGGACATGCATTGGCCACGGAAGGAGGATTCTGTGTTGGAAGCGTCAGAGTCACTGATCATCAAGTATGGAAGTACTACCACTTGAAAAAGGGAACCTTGTTCTGGAAGAATTTTTAAATTTTTATAATCAGATTTCCTTTTCTATATAGTTATTTATTTACTGGTTAATATTAATGCTCATTTTTCCTAGTTTTCTATTCTTAATTGTTGATGATATGCTATGTTTTTGCAGCGTCTCAGCAGTTCTGGTTATGTCTTCTCTGCTTCCTTGCCTCCATATCTTCCGACTGCTGCTATTACTGCTATTGATGTTCTAGTGGAAAATCCTGATCTTATTACGAAACTGAACAAAAATATTGCCGTACTATGCAAAGGTTTGTTTTATATTCTTCACTCTCTTTTAGTCTACATCCAAGCGCTAGGTACTCGTTGGGGATATGGTTGAGGTGCCAACTAAGTGGTTTCCTAGTCATTTATTTTCCTCAACTTCAGACCACTTATCATGTGCCTTAGGCGCTGCCTTGTGATCATCCCAGAGTAACTGGCAAAATCTTGTAGCTCCATGGGCATCAGATGAGTCAGTATATAAGAAGCATGGAAATTTCTAAGAAGGTTACATGTTGTATCGAACACCGAACGACATGACACTCATGGTACACTTCTTGACCCTTGTTGGACACAGCTCGAAACATGTCCCAATAGTTTTTAAAAGATTTCTTAACTCGGACACACTTTAGATACTTGGGGAGTACGTCTATCTCTTAGACACATGAAATACATTATTAGTTTGAATAAAATAACTTGGAATTCAATGATAAAAGAAAAACAATGTAAATTTATACATATTCTTTTCCTTTATAGTGTTGCATTGCATTTTGTTATTGTCTTTGAATTAAATTTTCATATACATAGCATATAATAAATGCTTATCCTTACATATGACATAATAAATATATAAAACTACAAAAATTGTCTGTGTGGTTTTCATGTCCATGCTTCATAGGTCAGTATCACTGTCATATAGACCTATTGTTGACTGCATGGACTTCTTTGTCGGGTTGCACATGTGATGCTTAGAGGTTATGTAAGCAAACTACTTGTAGCTAGAGAAAGCATAAGAAAAATGTTAGGTGTTCATGATACTGACTCTCCTTCATCCTACATCTTTGCTAGCTCTTCAAGTGTTGCTGAAGGTTTTGGTTACCAATTTAGGGCTATGCTTTCACCTTTCAATGAAACTAGAACAACAGAAGTATTGGGCATGTTTTGTTATGTTTTTGTTTTCTGTAATTTTTATTTTTTGTGTTTTTAGAAACAAAAAGCAATTTCGTAACTTCTTTTTTTTTTTTTTTTTTTTTTTTGTCTTGTTTTGGGAAAACGTTTGTGGAAATTTGATAACTTCTTGGGGTTTCCAAAAATGTGGGTTGTTTTCAGAAATTGTCTGTGTGGTTTTCATGTCCATGCTTCATAGGTCAGTATCACTGTCATATAGACCTATTGTTGACTGCATGGACCTCTTTGTCTGGTTGCACATGTGATGCTTAGAGGTTATGTAAGCAAACTACTTGTAGCTAGAGAAAGCATAAGAAAAATGTTAGGTGTTCATGATACTAACTCTCCTTCATCCTACGTCTTTGCTAGCTCTTCAAGTGTTGCTGAAGGTTTTGGTTACCAATTTAGGGCTATGCTTTCACCTTTCAATGAAACTAGAACAACAGAAGTATTGGGCATGTTTCGTCATGTTTTTGTTTTCTTTATTTTTTATTTTGTGTGTTTTCAGAAAAAAAAAAAAAAAAAAAAAAAAAAAAAAAAAAAACAATGAAAAGTTCGAAAACACCCATGGTTTCTTAACCTTTTTTTTTTTTTCTTTCTTGTTTTGGGAAAACATTTGTGGAAATTTGAAAACTTCTTGGGGTTTCCAAAAATGTGGGTTGTTTTTAGAAATTTTTCACGAAAGTTTTCAGAAACAGTTCGCCAAATAAGTTTTACGTGTTTTTCTAGAAAATGAAAATAGAAAATAAAAGACAAACACAACCGAACATGATGATTGTTTCAATCTGGTTGGTCTCAGCCATTTGTCTCTTATACGGGCAATTGCAGGATTGTCAGATATACGTGGCCTTCAGCTTGTGAGTGATGTGAAATCCCCAATTGTTTTCCTCAGACTTAAGAACTCCACAGGATCCTTAAAGAGCGATTCACAATTGCTTGAACAAATTGCTGAACAGGTAAGCCCGTTCGCAGATTTCTTTAGCTCATGCTTTTTGGCAAGTCAATAAATGAGTTATTGGTTAATACCCAACCTAAAAATCATTGATAATGAATGATAATATGGAATGATTTGTGTGAGTTGGAAAATAGGGCATTTGACTCATTTTTGTGATATCACAATTGGAGGAAATGAGTTTTGCCAATGTGTGAGTTGGGTTATGACTAAGTTTTGAGAATGAAAGTTGCATTGAGAAACGATTTTCATTAGGGATAATTACCAGCAGGTTCTATTGACTGGACTTAAATACTCAAAAGTCTTGAGTAAATTTGTTTTTACATATTTGCCCCTCGTTTTGATAATGAGAAAATTGTGAGACTTTTTAGTTGTGTTTTGTGTTTGTGGATGTAATGATACTCAGAGTTTATCCAAAGTGATAAATAATTGGGACATTTTGACTTTTGTTTGTGAGTTTTGATTTATTTTTAGATAATGTTTGTCAGTTTGTATTGAAATATAAATGTGAGAAGTGTAAGTAGTTGAATTATATTTTTTTAAAATATTTCTACACTGATAAATTTATCACTGGAAGTTAGAGTAGGACTTTTTGATAAATAAGTCTAGTCCACAGAACCTGCTCATAACTGTCCCATTTTATTATGCTATGTTCTTACACAATCTCAAAGTCGCAATGCTTGTGCACTTGCAGGTATTGAAAGAAGACTTGGTTTTTGTAGTGACTTCCAAAAGATCAACACTAGATAAGTGCCGTCTACCTGTGGGAATCAGATTATTTGTCTCAGCTGCTCATTCTGAATCTGATCTGCGCAAGGCCTCTGAATCAATGAAGAGAGTTGCAGCAGCGGTTTTGGCAGCTCATGATTGAATTGAAGAGTGCAGATCAGATCTCATTTTATTTTTCCAATAATCTTTCAGTTTGACCGCGGCAACAAAAAAACCCAAGAAGTTTTGTTTCTTGGTAGATGCTTTTATAATAACTTTTGTGCCAATCTGTTTTATAATAACTTTCAACTTACCACTAGGCACTAGTTTAACTTTATTTCATCTTGGAATTGAAATATTTTTTCATATTGAGAAGTGCTAATTGATCCAATATTATATTTTGCAAAAGCAATTTAACAATAGTCTAAGGCATGATTTCTACGAGGACTAAAGATCTGGACAGAGAATGCAAAGTTTCAGTTGGGGCTGTGTTTGTAGAAAATACAGTAAGTTTTTCATTTTTAATATAATTATAGGATTCTCTTCAGCTGTGTTTGAATCATTACATTAAGCTTTTAATACACATGACATTTATTTTCAATTTTCATCAAAATTTGATTGTCTGGTACAAAATTAACAAATTTGGAGTAGATAGCTAGTTCAAACAATTACCTAAATTAATAGTTAATTGATGTTAAGCAAACAACTAGCTACCCAAGAGAAATTTGGATCATGTTTAATTGAGGTAATTGTTTGAACTAGCTATCTACTCCAAATTTGTTAATTTTGTACCAGACAAAGTAACCATTTTTTGGTACCGGTATGTTTAAAAAACTTTGAATGGTTATATTATATGCGTAAATTATTTACTACTAGACAATATTTTTAACACATACATAATATTTTTACGATAAATCCGATGCTCTGTTTTCATCATCACCGCTTGATCTAAACTAAAAGGGCATGGTGAAGGCAACTGCATAGAATTAAAAAGGAGATAAAACCAGTGAATGAACAAAATGAGGAAGCACCATGACCTATCCAAAAAAATAAAAGAATTTGAAAAGACAGCTATAACTTTTAATTGCACTAGTCCTGTCTTATGGTATTATGTGTTATAATCACTCTACTAGAACACAAAATGGAGTGTTTTATCAAGTTAACAATGAAAAAACTAGGTCATTTTTTTTTTTTTTATTGATTTTTATTATTTTATTTTCTTCTTTATTATCCTAACTTGACTTCCGCACACAAAGTACCATTTTTTGGTACCGGTATGTTTCCAAATACCATTTCAAATTTATCGCAAAAATATTATGTATGTATTAAAAATATTGTCTAGTAGTAAATAATTTAAGCATATAATATAACCATTCAAAGTTGTATTGTTTTGTTTTCTTAAGGTAACAATGTATATCATATAATATATTTGATAATATATATACATATATATGTATTATATATATAATAAAATAAAAAAATTCAGAAATTTACTTTTGCATGCGTACCGTTTAATTCCACGGAAATTACATTTTCCGGCCGGTATTGTCCAATATTTACAGAATTGACCGGTACTCACTAAGAAATTAATCGGAATATTTTTAGCCTATTTGTATTCTATTTTCTCTCTAGTACGGTACGAGATTGACAACTATGAATCTGGAAGCGATTATGGCAGTAGAAATACCCCTTAAATGGCCTACATTCTTATGGAAATGTCTTCATAATGTTCTTCCTGTTCGAAGGAATTTGAAAAAAAAAAAAAAGAGTATGAGGATTATTTCCCAGTGCCCCCGTTGCTCATCTGATATTCAAACCTTAGAACATGTGTTTTTTCACTTGTCCAGCTTTTAATAGAATTTGGAGAGAGACCTCGTCGGGCTTATATTTCTCGCAAGGCACACCTATGAGCTTTGATTGTTGGTTCTCAAGGTGGACAACTCAGGTTGAAGATGAGGAGACAATAATACAGTCAATTGCTATACTTGGAGCTATTTGGCACCAAAGGAATCAAGCGGCATTTCAGGATTACATTTGCAAATGAATGCTTTTGAAGTGCTATTCATAATCCTCTTTTTGGTACTCTCATTCATGATTGCCATGTGCAGGAAACCATTTCAAGCACAGATAATTGCTGCATATTGTCTAATTCTTTAGCTAACAGTTGGGATTTCCAAATTTGAACCATGGTGATTGATAGATCGTGGAGGAAAGCTAACCAGCAAGTCGGTTGTGCAGGGGTCTGCTATGATAAATCAGCGTGAAGTGAACCAACAAGCTGCCTATCACCATATGCAGCAAAAGCAAGAACTTGTTTGGAAGTTGTTCAATGAGATGTGCAAATGAGTCTTACCTTTTCTATCCATCTTTACAGATAGCCAAATGCTGGTGGATACTCATGGAGGGCATCTTAAGCTTGACTGGATGATGGACACAGTCATAGCTGATATTAAATCTTCTAGTACTATCTAAAATAGATTGATCTGTAATTAATCCAGCTCATACACTAGCTCGGCTTGTAAACAATTTCAAGAATTAAAGGATATTTGCTTATTCTCAAAAAAAAAATGAAACTTTGCTAACATATATTCTTAAAACATGCGTAAAAAAAAATATGCGTTTTGTTTAAAAATAAGTGTAATTAATAATGTATAATTTTTAAAAAATTTCTTAGTTTGTATAAACAGCGCAATTAATGGGGAACCTATCATAACATTACATTACTTCTATTTCAATTTTTAAAATTTTATTATTAAATGACAAATCAATAAATAATTTTTTTAATAAAATTTATTAGTTTATATAATTTTTTTTTTAAATTCTTTTGAGCCCATCATCATTCGATTGAGTATTCAAAATTTGTTTTTTTTTTTAATTTTAAATAAAACTAATTTGATGAAAATAGAAAATAATCATAAATTTATATGAATTTTTTTAAAGAAAATAATTTTTCAAGATATTTTTTAAGAATTATTTTTGTCAAACTAATTAAATTTATTTGAGAAAAAAAAAATTAAAAAAGAGATTCTCAAAATTCTACTAAACCGGGTGAATTACATTTCTATTCCTAATCATAACCCAACGAGGCACCAAATTGAGACATTTCCCCAAAGTACACAAGAGAGGGCTAAAAATTAGAGATGAAGCAAATGCAAAGCCTCTGGACTTAAATGGGGTATTATTGAATTTGACAATGTTCACTTCAGGATTTTTATTCATCTGAGCAAAAACAAATTTTGATGCTGTTTGAGCATTGCGATTACACAAATTGCATGTGTACAGTGCGGATATTATATATAACTAGAAGTAGGCACATACTGCGATATTTATCTAAAAGATTTGAATTTGAAACAATTAAATTTGATAATGACCATTTTTTGAAGCAGTTGGATAATAGTTTACATGAAAAGGTATTTTAAGAAGGCAAAAAAAAAGCCTACGACATCCACACTAACTCAAGAGTGATCTAGACTTGCAACCATTTCACTCATAAAATCGTACCGAGGGTTAACTAATTCATCATTCATGCAACTATAGTTACCTGCCCAAGTGGTCCTGAATTTGCCTTCTATTTACAGTGATTATGTGAATTCCTCTGCGCAACCAGCCATGGTAATGGCTTGCAACACCAGAGTGCCGTACAATCTACCAAAACAGTATTAGGATAAAATGATTTCCGCTCACATTTTGAACAAAATTTCTCCAGGTCAGCCACTTCTCCCTCCACCTTTTGAAGATCTCTCCGTAACCGGAGATGAAAATGTTTAGGGGTCATAATCCTTGGCAGAGAATTGTTTTCTTCTTTAGTGTAAGAATTTTTGAGAGGCTAATTGTTAGCTCAATTAGATCACAGCCCATCAACTGAAAAGCTCTAGCATATAAAGAGAACAAAAAAGCAAGTTAAAACTGCCAACCAAAACAATATTGAATTTGCTCAAAAAAGAAAGGTAAACTGAAATCATGATAATTATATATAACTAATACCTCACTAAAACAAATAACAATAATAATCAATCATTAACAACATATAATATGAATCACAAACTTTTTGCCATGGAAGAAATCTCGTTTAAGTGAATGTTCCTGTCAACTTATTCTTGGAAATGAGCTCTAAAAAATCTTCCCAAATTTCTGGTTTGGCAAATCTCCTCCGCATTTTAGGAACTAGGAACATGTGGAAGTGTTCCATCCCTAAGGCTATGTTTGGTTCATGGATTTGAGAAGGGATTTAGAAATGAAAACGGAAAAGGTGTGTGAAATGTAGTACCTTTTTCCTTTCCATTTCTAAATTCCTCTCCAAATCTATGAACCAAACACAGCCTAAAAGTACTTATAATAGCTTCAGTATCATCTCCTCCAGTAGGACAGCTATGTCCTCTAGGTTAAAACTCTGCAGTTTAGGCCAATTTGTGAGGAGGTGGTCAGTGCACAATAACCCTCGGTTAACAAGTGCCTCCTCACCCCAAAACTACCTTATGGTTAAGAATTCCATCTTTCCTGAAGTATCCATTTGTTGAGTAAGTTGATGAAACCTTGACCCAAATGCATTCAAATTTTTTAGACTCATTTTAGCTCAGTAGTTGCAACCCACCTCAGTTGCTTCTCTCTTGAACAGCACAATCTTTGTGGCTTTGAAGACTTGAGCTAAAGAGAATATAATCATTTATCAGTTTGCAATGGCTTCACTAGGGCATCGCCGTGCATTGTAACATCTCATACAGAGACCTTGGTCATCATCCTGAACCTAACAGACAACGGAGTCATCCTCAACAAAATATGCCGATTTGTCATCTATTTAAATATTTGTTTTGATAAGTAATTGTCTATTTAAATAATAAAATTGTATTTCCTACCTTAGTTATAATTACGTTTGCAAAATAAAAAAACTCTAGTGATATGAGTAAAATATGTTTATTAAGCTACATAATCCAACATGAACTAGGATACAAATCAGGTGCATGCTTGTTGAACAGTTTGACCAAAACTTTTGTTTTTTTACTTACTAGATTATATCAACCAACAAAATGATTTAAGATGGTCTCCAGTTATATACTAAGATCTAATTAATAGTTTTGAAAAAATGAATACAAAAAGACATGTTATTTATTTATTTTTCTCTTCATGAATTATTTCTTTCACATTGCTTATATAAGAAAGGGTAAATTACACTGACCTCTCCTAAGGTTTGGAGAAAATATAGCAAGCCTTACAATTTTGGCATAATTACACCCAACTTCCCTTTTAGTAAATCTAAAGGGACTAATGCCAATGATGTAAAGACACACAGATAAACAATGTAAAATATACATTTCAATGCAAAAGATATGACAACATTATTTGTTCATGTATATAACTAATAAATTACTAACAAAAATGGGCTAAGTTTTATGTGAATTAAAATCTTAAGGGCACTTGATATAATTATGTCAAACTTGTGAACCTTATTATATTTTATCCAAATCTCAAGGGAGGTCAGTTTTATTTACTCTATAAGAAATTACATTTAATCAGTAGTGTATCAAAACTTTTTTTTTTTTGGCAGACAAATTGTCCCCCAGACAATTTCAAATTCAATCACACATCCTACAAAGTCTAGCCTACTGAGTCTAGCGAAAAGTCAAATACTATCCTACATAATATGATGACATAACAGCAAGAAGATTGTTCGAATTTGAACAAAGCTACATAGCCATGGTGGATGAAAAGTTTGGCATTAGTTCAGATGCCGAGGTTCGAAACAACTTCTGCATAACATTTGGAGAAATAAATGTTGAAAAGTTTCGAATTATATCTTTGTTAACATTCTTAACGTAAATTTTAAACTAGAATCTCCACAGAAAGAAGCATAGTCATCACAAAAATATTCCCAATATAGTAATTATTTAGACACAATATAAGTGATATTAAATTATACTCCAGAATTGATATCATACAAATACAGGGTTTCTTAGGATACCAACATCAATGAACAAGTAAGCATATTTCTTTAGATCATTCAGTGAGTACACCAACAGCCTGAATTACATAATCACCCAATAAAAACTGAGGAAGGAAAAGAAAGAATGTCAATGTGCAAATACTTTAGGATTGCAATTTACACAAGTACACATGAAACAAAATAGCTCTATTTCATTGCACTAAAACTAAAGTTATAATGAAGAACCATAAAATAGAAATTTCTTTTGCCTCTCTTTGATAAATGAACAGAAACTCAAAACTATGGCTGATGTTACTACATTGTACCTCTTTCAAAGAAAGATCATTTTCTTACGGCCCCAAAAACCACAACTTGTACAATCACAAACTCCTAAGATTGATTCAGGAAAATGAGGTGCAAAAACAGCATGCCGTTGCCACTTTATTAGTCTTTGGATGAAATCAACACCACCCACGTCAGCCAAACAAGTCTCTTCACACACTATTATAACCTCATTTCACCAAAAAACCAAGCTTGAATTAACATGATAATCCTAAAGTAGGACCAACACGTCTTCCAGATGAATTCAAAAAACTCAAATTTCCATTATTAAAGAAAGATAATGAATTATCTTTCAAGCCCAAAAACCCCTTCTCTCACGATCACAAACTCACAAGATGATTCAGGCAAATGAGGTGCAAAAACAACATGAATTTGCCGCTTTGTTTGTCTTTGGACAAAACCATCATCATCGACCAAACCAGTCTCTTTGCCTAAAACCTCCTCATTTCTGGACAAGAAGAGCCTTGAATTAACGCAATTGGCCCATGAAAGGCCCAAAGCAGGGCAAATCCGTCTCCCAGATGAATACAAACAAGCCAAATTCCCCACCCTAAGCCCATTCAACCCGTCAGAAGAACCCACAAAATCAACCACCTGGTTTGTAACGACAACAGCAAGACCAAACCTATTGGCATATGACTTCAACTTGGTAGAGATGTTGAAAAAAAGAGAAGATCTGCGCTTAAGATCAGAAGGGTTGTTATCAAATTCGGATCTAAACAGGGCTGCAATGGAATCAATGACAATGAGCTTAATGGGTAAATGGGTATTGGGGGGAGGATTGGATAGAAGAGAATCGATCTTGTTGTGCAATAGATCGAGCAGTTGGTGTGCGGAGTGAAGAGGGTGGAGGAAAATGCGGTCACAAGGGTCGTGAGAAGAGAAAAGGGTGGGATGAGAAGAGCGAAAGGAATGGGAAAGTTGTTGGAGGCGGCGGAGAGGGAATGGGAATTCGGAGTGGAGGTAGAGAGAGGAGGAGGAGAGGCCGCCGAGGGAGAGGGGGAGCTGGGCGGAGAGGAGGAGTTGAAGGGAGAATTGGGTTTTGCCACAGCCGCTCTCCGACACCAGCTCCGTGATGGAGTTGCAGGGGATGCCGCCGCGGAGGAACCGGTCCAGCACCGGACAGCCCACGCTGCACTTCTGGGTTGTCAGGGCTTCTTCTTGTTGTTTCAATAGATTTTCGGGTCTCATGAGATAGACACACAGAGACAGACGTTTGCTTATTCTGACAGCGAGGGTTAGGAAACATTCAAGTGGAAAACTCTGCTAAAATTTTCAAATATGTAGAAAGCGGGGCTTAAACTTTTGAAGCCATTTCCGGTTTTTTTTGTTTTTTTGTTTTTAACCTCCTCCTCCTCCTCTTGAAATAAAAATAAAATAAAAATAAAGTTAGGAACATAAACAAATTAACTAATGTTAGCAATAAATAAATTATGTATTCATGTTACCTGATTGGTTGTCATAGGTAGTTGGGAACAATATGATTGGCCCTGGTGGACACCCTAATAGACCTCTGGTATAAATTAATTCTACTTCTTTTTTCGAGTGAATAAGTCATAAAATAAAACAAAGAATTTACATGAATACAAGGGGCATATCCCAAGCCCTAGCAAAACTAAACAAGGAAAACATAGCAAGGACAAAACAACAAAAAAAAAAAACAGGAAATCCACACAGCCTGTTCACCAACCATATTGTACGGGGGCGAAATATCCTCTGCTTTCCGTATTCCTTGGACGTCAAGCTTCTTATGACGGCGTCTATCTCTGCAACACAAAAATGGTGAGCTGCCCGGCGGTGGTGTGCCGGAAAGACCCTCTGACGATCAAGTCAGATCACTTGGGGAGGAAGAAGGTTATCAGAGATAGAGAGTTTTTGATAGAGTGAATTCGCTTACCTCCAATGTTCCTCTTCCTCCATATTTCTAGACTGGCCATGCAGCCTCAAGATTGTGCGCGCACTACCTCTGCTGTCCTTCCCTGGACAGGTGGCAGTGCTCGCCTCTCACCACCTTACGCGTGTAAAGGCCTAGTCCTCCCACCAGTACACACAGAACTGCCCAATGGTATTGAGGCGTGCGTGGAGCAGATGTCCTCTCCTTTACGCTATTGCCCAGGTGGCACACCTAAACCGGTGTACCACGACCGGCCTATTGCTCGTGTAGAATGGCCACCACAAACACACGACCGGACAAAGTGTTGCCGGCTAGTACCTTGGCACAAAGGGCCAAAGGGAGATGCTCACGGCCGATCTATTTATGATCGGTCCTCCTGATTGCCCGGCCGTGAAGCACGCTGGACTCCCACCGTTCTTCATTCATCCGAGATTATCTGGAATTTGCCCATCTCGGCTAACCGGTCAAAGGTGTGCCGGCCTTTGCCCCATCCGCAGTTCAGCCCGAGCTATCCGTAGCCCGGCCTTGCCATTCGACTACGTCCCCCGCCGAATGTCTGCAAGTCACAGCTCGGCCAGGCTTAGCTTGCGCCTGGGCAACCGTTCTCCTCGGCCGAGCAGAACAGAATCGCCGGCCGTCTTAGTAAGGGAGGTAGCGTGGCGCCGTAAAGTCTTTCACGTCCCGCACCATCTTAGCTCGGCCGTACTAACGACGCAAATCTCCCCTCTCACATATCAACACCTGAGATAAGGGAGATGAACAAGAGAGGGCCCAAACAACAACTATTCACCACAATCTTGTGCTTGCAAAACGACCCTGCCTAGGTAAGATTTGGATGCTCCACCACAGCAACAGATATGTCAACATAACCAAGAGCCTAAATAGTCTATCCAAAAATGAATATGCATAGTATCCAAGCCCAAAAAAAAAAAAATGAAATCCCTACACATCCCGTAGGGTTAGCCTAACAAACCAACAACAACCTATATATATAGTAAGCCATAAGACAACAATGTACTGTTACAATATTAAAGGAAATAAAACAGACTATTCTCCATCGGACAGATCTCACTATGACTGGCGCAGCAGTGCAGCCTAGTCGAAGACTTTCTATCAAACCTAAATGCCTCAATCTGGACAGCAAAGAAATTATATCCATCTAGCTGATCATCCCAATAATTATTAGTAGAACCTGAAAATAACAGCAGTACCCATATGAAATGAGATTCAAACAACCCTCATAACACTGTAAAAAACAAATCTCACAATATAGGGAAGCTAAATCACTCAACCCACAACTTGCACACAACTCAATAAAAAATAACAGTGTTCGAGTAGTAGTAAACCACAACAACATGTGAGAGAGAATGAAAAGAGTTAAAACAACAATATATTGCTCACTCCACTCAACCCTCAACAACAAATTCCCTAACTGTTAGGGAAAATCGATGATTCCCCATAAGTAAATCAATCAATGGGAATAAAAACTAATGCGGAAAAATTAAATCAGAAGCAACACAAGAATTTTTACGTGGTTCCCTCAATGTGAGGTACGTCCACGGGATCGAAATCCGATTCCACTATCAACCAAATAAGTTCCAAACGATTACAAACGAGACACTAATGGTCTCACAAAACCACCCTTAGGTGAATTCCAAATAATCACAAATAAACAAGAGGAAATGCCTCACCAAATAGATGAATCAAAACCTTCTGAAACAGAGTTGTAGAAGACCCAAAATAACGAACCAAACACCAACCAAAGATGCCCCAAAAACCGAGCTTCAAAAATCGAAATTGAACCAATATACCAATCTTCGGCACTGTTACCGAAGTAATGTAAGCCGCCGCACTTTTTGGTGAAAAACCCAATATATATCTCTCAAATATTGAACAATATATATTGTGTATCTAGGGTTTTGTAATCAAACCCTAATTGTATCCAAATTGAATTGGGTCTTCACAAATATAATATATAAAAATATATTATACCTAAACCAAGTCAAATTAAAATCTTTTTCCAAAACCAATTGGGTCCCACACTCCAATAAGGAGGTATACCCAACAATTCTCCCCCTACCGACTTAGGTGGAAAAATCAACCATACCCGCCAAAGTTTGACACTTTAAATGTTTGTCCCTCAACAAAGTCTTTGTCAACATATCTGAAATATTATCATCTGTGTGAACCTTTTCGAGTTGCAACAATTTCGAATCTAACACATCACGAATCAAATGGTATCTCACATCAATGTGTTTCGATTTCGAATGAAAAGTAGAATTTTTACTCAAGTGAATAGCACTTTGACTATCACAATAAAGCACATACTTTTCTTGCTTCAAACCCAACTCTTGCAAGAATTTCTTCAACCATAACTCTTCTTTGCAAGCTTTTGTAATAGCAATAAATTCAGCTTCGGTAGTTGAGAGAGCAACACATTTTTGTAATTTAGATTGCCACGCCACAACTCCCCCTGCAAAAGTCATCAAATACCCTGAAGTAGATTTCCTAGAATCAACATCACCAGCCATGTCAGAATCTGTGAACCCATCAAGCATCGGCTTACCATCTCCAAAACACAAACACACCTTCGAAGTCCCTCGAAGATACCTTAGAATCCATTTTACCGCTGCCCAATGTTCTTTACCCGGATTAGAGAGAAAACGACTCACCACACCAACGGCGTGAGTAATATCCGGCCTTGTACAAACCATGGCGTACATCAAAGAACCAACCGCTGAAGCATAAGGAATTTTCAGCGTCTCTTCCTTGTCTTTCTCACTTGTAGGACATTGATTCGAACTAAGCTTGAAGTGACCCGCAAGTAGACAACCAACCGGTTTTGCTTTATCCATGTTGAATCTCTCAAGAACTTTCTCAATGTAGCTCTCTTGAGACAACCAAATCAGCCCCTTTTTGCGATCACGAACAATTTCATACCAAGTATTTGCTTTGCCAGTCCCAAGTCTTTCATAGCAAAAGATTTACTCAACTCCAATTTCAACCTGTTAATCATGGTAGAATCTTGACCCACAATTAACATGTCATCAACATAAAGCAAAAGAATAATAAATTTGCCATCCGGGAAATTTTTCACAAACACACAATGGTTCGAAGTGGTTTTAGAAAAACCATTATTCATCATGAAAGAGTTAAATTTTTTGTACCATTGCTGTGGAGCTTGCTTGAGGCCATACAAACTTTTCTTCAATTTGCAAAGAAATTTCTCTTTCCCTTTTTCCACAAAACCTTCCGGTTGCTCCATGTAAATTTCTTCTTCAAGATCACCATGAAGAAATGCAGTCTTCACATCAAGTTGCTCAACTTCAAGGTTCATACTTGCAGCCATGCCAAGTACAACCCGAATAGAAGACATCTTTACAACCGGTGAGAAAATCTCGTCAAAGTCAATACCTTTCTTTTGCCCAAAGCCTTTCACAACAAGACGTGCTTTGTACCTCAGATTCTTCCTATCATTCTTCAATTTGAAAACCCACTTATTTTTCAGAATTTTCCTCCCCTTAGGCAACTTCACTAAGTCATAGGTGTGATTTTCAAGTAAGGAGTTCATCTCCTCTTCCATGGCCTTTTTCCAATCACCTTTCTTTGCATGCTCAATTGCTTCTTGGTAGCTCTCCGGCTCCCCTTGATCGGAAATCAACACAAATTCATTGGGAGGATACTTTCTTGAAGGTTGTCGGTCCCTTGTAGATTTTCTTAACTCAAGTTGTGATGGCGGTTCTTGAGTTGGATGCTCTTGCTCAATTTCTGGCTCAACTTCATTAGGATTAGCATCATTCTTTACATCTTCAATAGGTGGCTGCACATCTCCCCCATTTTCATCATCAACTGAAGATGAAGGAGATGGATCCATATCAATAAGATCACTAGTTTTTGGCTCCGGTTGATCACCTTTGCCAAAGTCTTCAGTTGTTTGGTCTTCAAGAAACACAACATCACGACTTCGAATGACTTTCTTGTCGACCGGATCCCACAATCTATACCCAAATTCATCACGCCTATAGCCAAGAAAAATGCATTGTCTTGACTTACTATCAAGCTTGGACCTCTCATCCTTTGGAATGTGAACAAAAGCTCGGCAACCAAACACTCTAAAGTGCTCATAAGACACATCTTTGCCAGTCCAAACTCTTTCAGGAACATCACCATTCAAAGGATAGCAAGGAGATAAATTGATCACGTCAACCGCTGTACTCATTGCCTCATCCCAAAAGGATCTTGGCAATTTAGCTTGTGAAAGCAAACACCTTGTTCTTTCCACAATGGTGCGGTTCATCCTCTCGGCAACGCCATTTTGTTGAGGAGTCTTCTTAACTGTCTTTTGGTGCCGAATACCTTGGCTGCAACAATACTCATCAAATGGCCCAGTGTATTCACCACCATTGTCTGATCGGATGCACTTCAATTTCTGCCCTGTTTCTCTTTCAACCATGGCCTGAAAATGCTTAAATACTTCTAGAACTTGATCTTTAGTTTTTAGTAGAAAAGCCCAAACTTTCCTTGAATAATCATCAATGAAAGTAACAAAATAAAGTGCATCACCATGTGTTCTAACTTTTAAAGGACCACAAACATCCGAATGAATCAACTCCAAAACATTTTCTTTTCTAGAAGCAACATTTTTATGAAAAGAAACTCTATGTTGTTTACCCGCCAAACAATGAACACAAGTTTTAAGATGTGTACCTTTTAAACCGGGTAGAAGCTCTTTCTTGAACAAAACTTGCAGCCCCTTTTCACTCATATGGCCAAACCGCTTGTGCCACAATTCGCTAGAAGTATCATCTTCAAGTGCATTGACAACACCTTTACAATTTTTCCTTGCATCGAATAAAGTGTATGAGTCTTCTTGCACTTAGCCACCACCAAAGAACCTTTTGTGAGCTTCCATATTCCATCACCAAATTTGTTGTTGAAGCCTTCATCATCTAGCTTCCAGTAGAGATCAAATTGAGGCGAATGTCGGGAACATGCCTCACATCTTTAAGCAACAACTTGCAGCCCAAATTTGTTTCCAAGCAAACATCACCCATGCCGATAATCTTGGACAAACCTTCATTACCCATTCGAACAGAACCATAATCTCCGCAGTGTAGGTAGTGAAGAAATCAACTCAAGAAGTCACATGAAAAGAAGCACCAGAATCAATCACCAATGACTCTCTTGGCCCACAAAATTGATACAATCATCTTCACAAACGACCATGAGATCATCGGTAGTAACTGCCGTTGTGTCTTCTTGTTTCTTATCCACACTTTTGTCACGCCTTTTCTCCTTGTTCTTGAGCTTTCGGCATTCCCACTTCATGTGCCCTTTCTCATGGCAATAGTAGCACTCAACGTCTTTCTTTGAAAAAGAACCATCTTTTGATTTGTCACGGCTTTGATCACGATCATGAGGAGTCTTACTCCTCTCCCTTGTTTTGTTTCGGCCTCTCACAACAAATGCTTCCGAATGAGAGGAACCCGCTGATTTTCTTCTGGTTTCTTCATTCAACAGGCTACTAGTGACTTGGCCCATTGTGACAACTCCATCGGGCGCCGAATTACTAACCGTCACGACCAAAGTCTCCCAACTTTCGGGCAAAGAACTAAGTAGCATTAAAGCCTGCAACTCATCATCAAAAACAATTTTCATAGAAGCAAGTTGGTTAACAATACTCTTTATTTCATTCAGATGTTCCGGAATAGGGCTGCCCTCTTTATATTTTAAATTAACTAACTTACGAAACATAAAGGCTTTATTTGTGGCTGATTTTCTATCATAAAGACTCTCTAATTTTTTCCATAAATCATGTACCGAAGTTTCAGTGGCAACATGATGAAACACACTGTTATCAATCCATTAACGGATAACACCAACGGCTTTTCGATTAAGCCTATTCCATTCATCATCTTTCATACCCTCGGGTTTGCCACTATCACCCTCAATGGGTCCATACAAATCTTTACAAAATAATAGGTCCTCCATTTTAGTTTTCCAAGTTACCCAATTGCTTCCATTGAAGCTAAACATACGACCCACATTCCCCTCCATTGATTTACACAATAAATAAACCCCAATAAACCGTAAGCTCTGATACCAGTTGTTAGGAAAATCGATGATTCCTCACAAGTAAATCAATCAATGGGAATAAAAACTAATGCGGAAAAATTAAATCAGAAGCAACACAAGAATTTTTACGTGGTTCCTCAATGTGAGGTACGTCCACGGGGTCGAAATCCGATTCCACTATCAACCAAATAAGTTCCAAACGATTACAAACGAGACACTAATGGTCTCACAAAACCACCCTTAGGTGAATTCCAAATAATCACAAATAAACAAGAGAAAGACCTCACCAAATAAATGAACCAAAACCTTCTGAAACAGAGTTGTAGAAGACCCAAAATAACGAACCAAACACCAACCGAAGATGCCCCAAAAACCGAGCTTCAAAAAATCGAAATTGAACCAATATACCAATCTTCGGCACTGTTACCGAAGTAATGTAAGCCGCCGCACTTTTTGGTGAAAAACCCAATATATATCTCTCAAATATTGAACAATATATATTGTGTATCTAGGGTTTTGTAATCAAACCCTAATTGTATCCAAATTGAATTGGGTCTTCACAAATATAATATATAAAAATATATTATACCTAAACCAAGTCAAATTAAAATCTTTTCCAAAACCAATTGGGTCCCACACTCCAATAAGGAGGTATACCCAACACTAACAACCCCCAAACTAGCTTATAACCCAACTTGCAAAACAACAAAGAGCAAACATTAGCTCTCTATATATGGCTACCATCACTCAACCCACATATAGTGAATTCACATCCCTCATTTGAAAACCTGGCACATCTCATACCTGCAAAATGAATGACTCATTAGGAAACAATAGAAAATCCCTCACTATAGAGCCTGGCCACACTCAACCCTCAGTGTTATGCTCACAGTCACTCAACCCACTTATGGTACCACTCCTCTCAATTTTAAGGATGGTTGAAGGCAACCTCCATTCTTGCAAGAACCATATATCAGTTGGGGACTTCTTAATATTGCTGAGAGCAAGGGCTCTATATCTAACCATACAAATAATATTTTTCAAAATGATCTCTTCGGGTTTCCTTTCATTACTGAAAATTCTGTTATTTCTCTCCAACCAAACCTAGTACACTCTGCAACTGAAAGCAAGCCTTTTGATAATAGTGGCAAGGGATTTACCCCTACAATCATTGGCTACCACCTCCACAAGGCCCAGCCAATTGGTACTATACTAATTAGAGTTACATTTGGAAAGCATAGCAACCCAAACAGTGGATGAGAAAGCACACTTGAAGAACAAATGATCATGACCCTCCCCAATAACCCCACACAGAGGGCAAGTAGCGTTAGGGTTAATACCAAAGATGGCAAGCCTATCTCCAGTATTTAACCTACCCAGGATAGCCATCCAGACAATGAACCCCACCCTTGGTATAGAGTAGGGACTCCACACCTAATTAGCCCAACTGACCTTAGGCCATTTCATTCTTCAAGAATTCCAGACAGAACCAATACTAAAATTACCATCATTATGGAGGAGCCAGATAGGTTTATCATGACAACCAGAAGTGAGCACAATATCAAAAGGTGTATGCGCAATAATCTCCCTAACCTCCCCAGAAGAGGCATTTGGCCACGTCCAACCATTGACCCCCAACACAGAGGCCACTTTAGATTGAGCATTTAAAACAATATCATACATTAATCTATTGCCATACTTAGACCACAAGGAACCAAAAGGGTGCCAGTTATCATACCAAAGAAAGGTATCTTCCCCATTGCCAATTTTATACCTAATTAAAGGATACAAAGCTTCCCTCAAAGACAAAAGCTTTCTCCACACCCAGGAGGGGTTACTAGGCACAGTGACAGCCCAGAAACTTTTATCTTTCAACAAATAAGACTTCACCCATTGACACTACATAGATTGTTCCCCACCTGCCACCATGAACCAAATGTGCTTGGACACAGCAGCTCTATTCCAAATCTCCAAGGACTTAAAACCTAAACCCCCTTCATTTTTGGGAGCACATATTTTATCCCAAGCAACCTTAGCCCCAAATTTTTTAAGCTCCAGGCCAGATGTAGACGCGCCCGTGGGCCTCATGCTACAGTTCGGACTCGATTTGTGTCACGGTTCTTAATCTGAACCAAAGAGTCCAAATCCGGCAAATCGTTTTGAGAAAACAGATTTTGTTGAAAGAAGTGCCAAACATGGACTGCTTTGCCAGATACAGAGTCGCCACCTAAATATTTTATTTTGGGGAATTTAGGAAACCCTAACTCGGTGCCAAAGGCCACGTGTCCGTCATCACCAAAGTTGCCTCGGCTCGGGAACTTGGGTACGATTAGGGAAGGTCAGCTATGAGCACCCCCTCTCGCCCGATCTGAAAATCGGCCTCTACTAACTATGATATCTGTTTTTGAAAACGTTATGTGTTCTTATCCCCGTTAATTAGCCTAGAATTACTAAGTGATGCGCACAACACAAAAGTATAGACTAGATCGCCTAATTTGGAAACAAGCATTGCATATCCGTTTATTTGGAAAGCGTTTTGGAACTTGCTACTCGTAAGTAGGCTAAAATACGGATTTCAAGGAGTTGTTCCAACTCAAACAATCCAACCTTCACCCACAGGCATTCAAGCAGTTATATCACATAAGCAACTAGCCTTATGGTAAGCATGCTGTCATAGTAGCATTCACACGCATGCGGTATGCTAAAGCATAAAATACTTACATCGTACTCCGTGCCAAAACAAGAACATGTTAGCAATCAATGCATGATCCAAGTCCAGGTTAAGTGCCTAATGCGTCGCATACAAAATGTCACTAGAATAGGCTCGGCTAATCTAAGGATGACATGTGAAATGTGCAAGTAGCATGTATTCGCATTTATTTTGAAATGTAATGCGATTAGCATGATGCGCCGAGCCCGGTGCATGCAACATTGATGAATGATGCACGCATGCATAGCATAGGATATACTAAAGTAAACATGCCCTAATACTAACCATCAAAGCAGGTAAGTAAAAGGGAGAATGAAGTGGGGGTTGGAAGACATACACACACTCACCCACACTTATTACAAATTTGCCCTCGCTCGGAGGGACCAAAATAATAATACAATTCGAATAATGAATTAACTATCCTAGCTAATTAATTATTACAGACCAACTAAATTAATTTAAGCAAATTAATTAATCTAAGAAAATCTAAGAAAGCAATAAACAGCGGCCTCGGGAAGAGGGCTCGATGTATGCGCGCTCGGTTTCGCCCGAAAATCCACTGTCATGCTCAAGATGCCTCTGTTTTCCCTGCTCTGCTCCTCTAATGACTGCCAAAGTCTTAGGGTTTGCTCTATGGATTCCAGGGAACACCACCGGCTGAAGGAGAACACTACCGGCCATGTAGAATGGTCACCGGCCACAAACTTGATCCATCGGCCAACAATGGTGGCCGGTCGGCACTAAATGTGGCCGGTCGGACAAAAGTTCTTGCAGAATCTGGTTTGACAGCAGCAGAGGGCAATATTGGCATGGCAATGCATTTCAAGCAATGTATGCACCAATCATATCCCTTATCATGTTTATGACTCAAAGGGACATGAGCCTCGATTCTCGGACCACCAATCACGCATTTCCATGCATGATGGCCCAAAGAATCAAGTATGCAACTTTGATTTCAAATGAAATGCAAACCAAATAAACACACACAAGGAGGCCCAACCTCTATCATACTCATTTCAAGAGGTCTAGCATGCATGCTTATGCAATGCAATCCTAAGCATGTTGGCTAGCATGCAACATGGAAATGCAAAGAAGCATACAAAACATGCAAGGCATGAGACAATGCAACCAACAAGCATGCAAGGTACAATGTAGGTGTTTAAGCATGCAAGCAAGCATGTGACTTCATTCAATCATGCGAGTTCAAACATGCAACAGCTCACCAATATGCTACAACATACAAGGAGCATATGCAACAAGCAAAGGGATGGACTTAAACATGATTTAGGCAGCCCTAACTAGGCCTAAAACAGTGGCCAAAAGCTCAAGAAATGGGACCAAACACACATGCAAGAATGCATATGTTAATGAGCCAACACTTAAGCAAACAAAGGCAACTTTCAAGCACACTTAAAAGAGGCTAAGCATGGACTAATGACATGCAATATAAGCTCTGAAATCATGTTAAGATGGTGCCAAACCAAGCAAACAAGATAGGCTAAACATGCAACAATGGTCCAAAACTTAAGGCTAACAAGCCAGAATGCAAAAGAACTATGCAATGGGAGCCTTGGTCGACCAAAATAGCCAAGGACAGAGCTTAAACATGGCAAGACAAGTGCAAAAGCTTCACAAAGCTAGGCCTAATACATGCTTGAATAAGGGTTAAAACCTAGATGCGTGTTAAGGCAACAAAATGGCATTACAAGGCATGTATGCTAAGCAAGCATGGTATACCAAAACCAACTAAAAACAGAGGCATATTATGACATAATAAGCACAAAAATCAGCTAAGGCATGGCCAACACACACTTAAACATGGTGCTCCCTCAAGAGGCTAAAAATGGTCCTTTTTAAGGACAACAAGGAGAGGGGGTGACCCTCTCCTTCCTAGGACCTCAAGGTACCATCCTCACCTCTGAAATCCCTCAAGATTTCAGTGGTGAGGAGGCCCAAACACTATGGTCCCGGAGCTCACACAAAATAGCACAAAACAAGGGCCAAACAAGGCTTAAGAGGGTCAAACAACCCCAAAGCTTAAAACACTCTTAACAAACTATTTAGAGGCCTTAAAACAGAACTTTTATGTGTTATATAAAGCCAAAAAATAGCTGCAAGATAGGTAGAAAAGCTTTGCAAAAATGGGGAATAAAGGGACAAGCTTCTTACCCTTGAAGACCCTCTTCAAAATGGAGCTTCAGCAGCTTCTTTAGGTTGAAACCAGCTCCAAAACTCTAAAAACAACCCTCAAGGGCCTCAGCTCCAAGAGATGGTGTGATGGTGGGTGTTTGTGAGCAAAAATAAGACAAAACACACACAAGAGAGAGATAGAGATAGGATATGAACCAAACCCTAACCCTAGAACTCAAACCCTAAAAATGGCTATCTAAAATGTCTAACCCTTCAAACAAGAGAGAAGACCTCTCTTGATAGAGCCTTTTTGTCTTGTAAAGCTTACAA